>JANRMT010062796.1:111198447-111242609 GCA_026402145.1 Polypterus bichir lapradei | reverse complement strand
CTTTCTTTCTTTCTTTCTTTCTTTCTTTCTTTCTTTCTTTCTTTCTTGTTATGATACGGGGTGGTGGCACAAATGCCAGTAGCCATCATGTCTTCTTATTTGCTCAGCACACGCCTTTATGCAAAGCGATTTGAATTTTGTGCTCCGCCCTCTCAGCCCTCACTGAAAGGCTGCGGCACGACTGCCATGCGCGCTCCCTGACAAAAGCGCGACGTCGCGCGTCCTTCTGGCAGGTTTGTCCCTCGGCGGTGTCCGTAACCCGGAAGAAGCACGCATGAGAGACGCGGAGGTACGCTTTTCCTAGACTCTCATTTATTATTAATAGTCCGCCGCCGATGCTGCCGTTGCTTGGGCTAGTGCTCGACGAGCTAAGTTCGGACCTGAGGGTTGCAGTCGTAGGGCGGCGTGACAAGTGTTTACGTTTGGGTTGTTAAACGTCACGGACCGGCGATCACGGGGACGGGGCCGCCGCTTCACGGCTGTAAGCTCTCGAGGCCACCGCTGCTGCCTACAACCTGGGAGGCGGCTTGTGGGAAGTGAGCGCAGGCGGCGCGTCTCCAGGACGTTTGTCTCAGTTGCAGTACGCGCTGCGGAGTGCCAGCACAGGCATGGGGTGGCTTTTTATGTCAACGCCGCTCGCGAAGACGACGACACTCCGGGTCAATCAGCAGCTGCAGCGGCGCCGACGACATTAAAAGCCGCCCGTGCTGGCACTCCGCAGCGCGTTCGTCAGTGTCGCCTCGTACCCAGGTTAACAAGTGGGCACTGCCCTTTGACTTAAAGTCGTGCAATAAAAGGGTCTCGTGCTCACAGTTATGTAGACAGATAAGACGAAACTTTTTTTGTCCTCAGGGGGAAGATGTGGCTTTTTAGTTAGCCAATTAAAGGTGTCATTTTGCTTGACTTTTTTCTACATTCATAATGGCCAACACGGTACAACACCCTAGTACTACACACAGGCTTTTTAAATCAATAAACACACACATTATAGTCTGAACACTCACCAGAATGACTAAAAAGAATGAAAACTTGTGACTTGGTAGTTCCAGAGCCTGTCGCACTGAGGCGCCCTACAGGCATATTGCCGTTGGTATGAAGGAGAAGCCTCCGTCCCGTTACTTAAGCCTTTTGTTGGCTGAAAGTCCTCAGTGTAGTTGTGCCTGACACTCGGCTTTGTTTTAATTCGCTCCTCCATGACCTCCACGCGGTCCACCCCATAATTGAGCCTGCCTTTCTGATTAGCTTGTTGATGGTGTTGTAGGAGATGTGATGGACGTCACTTCCCACATTAAACTGTCGAGTCCCTCATTTGATGTGCAAAGTACTTTTATTATATTTCATAATTCTATTCCAAGAAAGTAACATAGTGTAGAACCCCCGAGTACTTAAAGGAGTGGGCCACTTCAACACCCACTCCTGGGATATTGAGCGGACATACTGTAGGGGCCGTTTACGTGATGGAGGTCAGTTGGCAGTTCGTTGGATTTCTGACGGTTCTCGAAGTTCTCCCCCCCTGGCTCATCCCCCTTATCAAGTGTAGAATCATCAGAGAATTTCTGCAGTTGACATGAGCTGCTGTTCTCTTTCTAGTCGGAGGAGTACAGAGACAAGCAGACAGGTCTGTGCCTTGTGGTGGTCCAGTGCTGCCCACGCAGTCTGCCCTCCAGGTCCTTCATTATCCAGGACTCCACAAATACAAAATGGAGACACTTTGCAATATACGCTTCTATGGGAGTTCTGTTGGAAGCACAGTGCACGTGATGGCGTCACCAGCCTGTGTTTAAAAATACTAAAGTGCCACTCTGGTGCCCAGTGCCAGTGGGTCCTCTTCTTCACATGGCCATCGGACCTTACTCTTTTTCTATGTTAACTAATGTTGTCTTATTTTAATTTCTTATTTTGTCTTTTATTTTTCTTCATTATGTAAAGCACTTTGAGCTACTTTTTTGTATGAAAATGTGCTATATAAATAAATGTTGTTACGGTGGCTCGCTGTTTTTAGAAGGGCTGCAGGAGTCGCCATTTTTTTCTGTTAGATGTTGCCCTGCATTTGGCCCCACTTGCCTGGTGCTTTTCCCCCCTCTAGTGGCCATTTTTGGAAATGTTTGTGACTTTGTCCTTCAGAAACTCTCGAGATTCATAACATCTTGAAGCTTCACCCACAAAGAAGTGAGAAAAACGAGGAAAATTAGAGGCACAGAACATAACCAATAATAAACAAAGCTGACAGAAATAATATAAAAAATGACAATAAACATCTGAACATACGTTAACAAATGTTGGCACCCCTGCCTGCTCTACCACTGGTATATTTGGTATGTCATTTGTTTCATTCATGTCCGTACCATCGGTATTTAGTTTTCTTAACTCCTTTTTCAATTCCCGCAATTCATTGGGCATCTTTTTGTACTTCAGATCAGGAGTTCAGCGGTTACATGGCTGTCCTCTAGGGGGCACTCACAGTGCCAGGCTTTGTCCCTCGTATGTGCAGAGGAACAAACAGACAGAAAGATGCCAGCCTGAGTTTGTTTACGTGGCGAGCAAAGCGAAATCCTGACCCGTTGTAAAGTAGGAATGTTAGAAATCCCGGTTATATTTTGGGCACCCAGTCAGCCATTTCCCCTCCAGTGGATCTCATTCTTTAGTTTAGATGCTGTTTTAGAAACCACCGCCTTAAGGGCCTGTCACATTACACGACTTTATTCAGGCATGGACTTCATTTATGTATTCTTAGCGAGTCCAAAGCTGGGACCCTCAAGTCGTGTAGTGTGACATCCCCAGCGACTCGTTCTGACACGCTGACTCCATTGAGGCTAATTGTCGAATTACCTAAAAGGCTTGGCGTCATTTTATAGAACCTTCCCAGCTGTTTATAGGCCCAGTTAACAAAGTACATGTGAACTTGTGAGCCTCTGGAATTGTGATGCGGTCATTAAAAAGTGACATTCTCTCCGAGCATTATTGGAAAAAATGAGTTTTGCCCTGAACAGGCCACATGTCTTAAACAATATGTCAGATTTAGAGCTTGTTGGTGTAAAAGCTATGGACGGCTTATTAAGGAAGTGTTAAAGAATTCACCCCTTAACACTAGAATTACCAAAACCTACAAAAAAACTTGCAATCCCGGCCCACCTTAAATCCCATTGCTCCTCTCCGTCAGCGTCTTTTGTTTTGTCAATGTGTTGATCAGTACAAGCAGCAGGCAGCCTGCTGTCCCATCACCACCGATGGAGCTCAAGTCGCAAAGAAGATTCTCAGAGCTCAAGTGTGTCTATCTGCGTGTGAGGTGCCTGGAGTTGTAGAGGGTCAATAATACAGAATATTGTTATTGGAACACATCCATGTCACGTGTGCTCCGTGTCTACAAAGATCTGGGTAAGTGCAGGATGAAAGGGCATGCCAGGCGAGAAATGCTGAACACGTAGCTAAAGCAGAAAACGTTTTCCATGTTATACTAATAATGACGTGAAGTGTATAAAGTCTGAAGTCTTTAGTCCAAATATCAAATACACACGTGCACTTTTATTCATAGAATATAACCAAAAAAAGATTTGATTTCCATGTGGCTGTCAATGAGTTAAAAACCCAAAATCAAATGTCACTCGACAGAAAGGTGACGCGTATTCTTGGATGGTGCAGAGGTAAGAACTGCTGCCTTATAACCAAAAGGTGCTGGGTGCGAGTCTTGGCGCTAGGCGTCTTGAGTAGCGAGTTGCTACTATTATTATAATAATTATTATTCTAAAATCAAAATAACATACATTAGATTTGAGTCTGTAACGCCCGGTGTGAATTCTGTCTGCTTGTAAACGTTGTAATAAGAATGAGTCGGAGACATCACAAAGATTTGGGGCAGCCACCCGTATAATTGAATCGGCTGCAAAAAGTAGTTTTAAATAGCATGATGTGCTTAGTTCAGAGTCCAGAACAGAACTGCCGGTACTGAGGCAAGATGGCAGTTTTAAAGGGCTGGAAGGGAAATGACGTCATCTATGTCAGAACTGGGAGTGGTGTCCTTGTGCCCGGAAGTGACGTCATCCTTGGGACCGGCAACAGGCGGGATTTCCCAGAAACGGTCTGCAAGGGACTGAGAGAGAGAGAGTCAGTACACTCCGCCACCCCCTGGCCTGGCATAGAATTACTAGTGTTTAGGCCCTTCAGCTGATTCCCATGCGCACGTGTGTGACAACGTTAACGCTTGTGTTTTTTATGAATCCGTTTTATTCTGTCAGTGACGTTCACGTCTCTGCCTCTCTGAGTTGATGCCGTTCATCTCCATTCTTTTCACAAGAGCAGGACTGCGGCCGACGCCTGCTCAGAACTGTTTGTTGAACCGGCAATCAAACATACGATGTCCCGGGACCGCTATCAGACTACCATGCGATAGCAAAGACACCCGTGCAGAACGTGTGAAAAACGACAGATTTGCTGCCATTTTGGACGTCTGGCAATGTTTTGTTGATTACTGTGTTTGGAGTTACGACTCGGGGCAAAGACTCTCCGAGTATGTGGTCGTAAAGCAGGGGTGTCAAACTCCAGGCCTGGAGGGCCGTAGTGGCTGCAGGTTTTCATTCTAACCATCTTCTTCATTAGTGATCCGTTTTCACTGCTAATGAACTCCTTTTCCCTTCATTTTCATAGCCCTGTTTTTCAGGATTCAGTCCTCTGAATTGATTGGTTTCTTCATCAAATGACAGCCAAACAGAAATGAGATGTGAAGCGAGCTAACAGATGAGCAGCTAAACTGGGATTTCAAACTCCAACCGATCTCTTGATGAGAAGGCGATTCTTGCTGTTGATTAAACTCGTTATTTAATTCCATGGCTTGTTGCTGCTCTCTTTCTGCCACAGCAGACATTTCCAAAACTGTTGATTTTCTGTTCATCAAAATGTTTTGGTGACCTAAGTGATCAACTTTACTGAGACCTTCAACTTTCTTTATTTTCAGATATTGTATGATGGGCACAGGTGAGCTGGTCATGTGGCGGCTCGTTTTGTGTCTCGTTATTGTTTGGCTGCTAATTAAAAAAAGAGACAACAGAAGGGTCTGAGTCAAGATAAAATATATATATATATATAATTCACTAAGGCAAGACACCCATGGAAAGCACGGCGGAAGGGGCGTGGATTCACTAAGCCAACGACAAGTAAGATACCTATGGCGCATGCAGGAAGGAGCCACGCCCACCAACTCCAAGACCATTGGATACGACGACAACTCACAGAGCCACGCCCACCAACACGGACGCAGCGACACAGAAAAAACAGCGTCATTTATATTCGTCTGTCGTAGAGGCCACATGCACCTCCGAGCCACCTTGACTGTTCATAGAGGCATGTTTCTCGCGGAGGTGAATCGCCATATGCAGCGTGCAAAACGGTTTGCGAGGGGTGTCCAATGGGGTCCTTAAAACGATCCTTTACAACTGAGGTTAAAACACAATGAAGTAAGCAGTTTTTAAAAACCGACTTTTCAGTTACGACGCACGACCATGTGCACCATAGCAAACTGTTTTACACGCTACATACAGCAATTCGCATCCACGACAAACATGCGTCTTCTTAGATGCTCCTGCAGGGACACAGAAGACGTGAGTCACCGGTGCATCTGGACTGTGCAAAGACGACAACGACTCAAGTGACGAGTTGGAGGTGGGCACATGAGCGGGCAGTGCATACTGAACGAGAAATCAGCAGACTAGCATGACGGAGCGAGCGGAATGGACGTCCTTCTCCTCTCCACCTGTTCCACCCACCGCGCCGTCCACCCCCATCCCTCCGTCTGGCAGGAAAAGGCGCGAGGACGGTCCGCCAGTTTTCAGTCACGGACGATTGTGTGTTGGTTCGTTCCGTGCATTGTTACAATGTTGCTTTTCTTGCTGATTTATTACATTACCGATTTTTCAAATGTTAATTTTCTCCCTGTGCTTAAAAATCATTAAAAAACCGGCCTGATTATGCGGCGTATGGTATGCCGCTGGTTGGCTAGTTAAAACTAAAGCAAAAGAAGTTGATTAGCAGCAAAAACTGGTCACTAATGAAGAAGACGGTTAGAATGAAAACCTGCAGCCACTGCGGCCCTCCAGGCCTGGAGTTCGACACCCGTGTCATAAAGCGTATGAAGCCGTTTGTGGACAAAGGCAGGACCGTAATGACGGACAGCTTCTTCACGGCGCTGTCGCCAGCTGATAGACTGCTGCACTCTGCTTGGCACCGTATAGTAAAATGGGACTTCCACTTGCAGCCCAAGTCACTTCAGTACGCGAGTCATTCGCCACGCTAGTGTTCATATCGTATCTTTGATTGCCGGTACAACAAACAGTTCTGAGCAGACATCAGCCACAGCGCTGCTCTTGTGTTAAAAATGGAGATAAATGGCATCAACTCAGAGAAGGATAGGCAAGTTCTTTGTACCCCGTGAATGTCACTGAGAGAATAAAACTGAATAATAAAAAAAGAAGCGCTAACCTTTACAAGTAGCCAAAAGTCACACCGGGCATTACAGACTCCAATCAAATGTATGATATTATTATATTGTAGTAATAATAATAATAAGAGTAGCTGACTATGCGGAGCACCTGGACTCGCACCCAGCACCTTTTGGTTATAAGGCAGCAGTTCTTACCTCTGCGCCATCCAAGAATACGTGTCGCCTTACTGTCAATTGACCTTTGAGTTTGGGTTTTTAACTTATGGACAGCGACATGTAAATTGAATGCTTTTTTTTTTTTTTTTCTTTTCTTTGGTTATATTCTTGAATAGGTGGCACAATGGCACAGTGGGTAGCGCTGCTGCCTCGCAGTTAGGAGACCCGTCTGGGTTCGCTTCCCAGATCCTCCCAGCGTGGACTTTGCATGTTGTCCCCGTGTCTGCGTGGGTTTCCTCCCACAGTCCAAAGACATGCAGGTCAGGTGCATTGACCATCCTAAATTGTGTTTGGTATGAGCCGTGTGTGTGTGCCCAGCGGTGGGCTGGCGCCCTGCCCAGGGTGTGTTTCTTGCCTTGCGCCCTGTGTTGGCTGAGATTGGCTCTGGCAGACCCCCGTGACCCTGTAGTTAGGATATAGCGGGTTGGATAATGGATGGATATATTCTTGAATAAAAGCGCACGTGTTTATTTGATATTTGGACTAAAGTCTTCACACTTTTTACACTTCACATCATTATTTGTATAACATGGAACACGTTTCTGCTTTAGCTGTGTGTTCAGCATTTCTTGCCTGGCATTTCCTTTCATCCTGCACTTACCCAGATCTTTGTCGACACGGAGCACACGTGACATGCATGTGTTCCAAATAACGAGATTCTGTATTATTTACCTTAAACAACACCAGGCACCTCACACTCAGATAAGGAGCCTTGGCTTGAGCCAGGAGAGTTGAGCTCTGTCAAGGGGGTGGACGGGACAGCAGGCTGCTTGTGCTGATCGACACACTTACAACACAAAAGACGCTGATGGAGAGGTGAGAAGGGATTTAAGGTGGTCCAGGATTACGAGTTTTTTTTCATAGGCTTTGGTAATTTTAGTGTTAAGTGGATGGAGACGCCTGAAATTTCTCTGTCTTTCCCCCTCTAGTGGCCATTTTTGGAAGTGTTTTTGACTTTGTGAGAGGAAATCGCAAACATTGGGTGATTACAATCAAACGCTCCGTGATCAGAACACGTGAAGGTGAATTTTGTGGCCAGCAGGCTGAAATCCCTAAGATCCTCCCAGATGTGCTCAGGAAGCCAAATCTTTGTTGTCCAATGAACTGCAAGCTACGTTTAGGTGGACAAACCAAATGAGGTTTGACCGCAAAGGCACTTAAAGCCCCAAGCGCTGTCACTCCGAGGGGGTCTCCTCATACTTAACGCTGTCACACGTCTGTAGTGAACGTCATTTCTGTTTTCTTGCTTTGATCAGAATGTCTGAGACACTCCACTCTACTCTCTTCTTTAATGTCACACTTTTGTTTCTTTTTATTTTAGCAATGGCTGACAATGTTCTCTTTGAGTTCCTCCACATGGAAATGGTGGACTACGTGTACAAGATGGACGTGAGCAGAGAGGAGCACGAGCAGGTATGTACGGTAGGCCCCAGTCGGTTCCTACTGCTTTTTGAGAGAAGACTTGCTAATTGGTGAAAGAAAAAAAAAATAGGTTGTTCAAATGACAGGGCTGTGTAAAAGTATTTGCCCCCTTCCACAAATCCTCTATTTGTGTATACTTGTCACAAGGAATGGCTTCAGACCTTTGATAAAGGGAATCCAAGTAAACCTTTGAACACGGTTTCTAAAATGGCTACTTAAAATGCGCAAATAATGAAATCGTCCAACACCTGCATTGCCCAACCCCCGAGTTCTTCATTCAAACATCTAAACAAAGTTCCTTAATGATTCGGCTCCTTTGACTGAACAGAGTCAGCCCTGTTGAATCTGAACCTCACCACATGAGTGTCATTGTCAAAACTCCAACTTGTGGCCTCCATCAAAGGAAATTCTCAGAGAGAGGAGTAAAACAGCTGTTGAAACCTACCAATCAGGAAAAGGGGGGCAAAGCCCTTTGTAAGACTCCGTGACTTGCAAATGGAGGACATTTGGGACACTGGGAGCCTTTCTAGGAAAGACGAGCCTGCCACAATGACCCCAACAACTCGTTCACGACATTACAGGGGGATCCCAGAAGAGCATCCAAACAACAGTGGGGCTCTCCGGCCTCTGCTAAGGTGGTCCGTGTCCGTGACTCCACTGTAACAAAGACATGGATGAGAAATGGGTGAGGAGCAAGGCAGGAACATTAGAACAGTCTGGACGAGAACGGGCCATTCAGCCCAACAAAGCTCTCCAGTCCTGTCCACTTATTTCTTTCAAAATAACATCAAGTCGAGTCTTGTGAGTCCCTAAAGTCTTCCAGTCCACCACACTACTTGGTCGTTTATTCCAAGTGTCTATCATTCCCTGTGTAAAGAAAAACTTCCTAATGTTTGTGTGAAATTGACCCCTAACTGTGTTCTTGATGAACTCATTTTAAAGTCGCTGTCTTGATCCACTGGACTAATTCCCTTCATAATGTTAAGCACTTCAAGTCATGTCTGCTCATCATCTCCTGTAAAGGCTCAGCTCTTTTAATCTTTCCTCATATCTCATCCCCTGTAGCCCTGAATCAGCAGAGTTGCTCTTCTCTGGACCTTCTCTAGTGCTGCTATGTCTTTATGGAGTCATAAACTGCCTTCACCAGTGTGTTATAAAGCTTGTGCAGACCCTCCTGTGACTTGTACTCCACACATCAAGGCGCTATATAACCTGACAGTCTATTTGCCTTCTTAATGGCACATGAAACACTGTCTGGCTTATAGCTAAGCTCAATCTTCTTGTTCTTAAACTCTAAAGGCTCAGCTCTTTTAATTTTTTCTCATATCTCATCCCCTGTACCCTCAGTCAGCAGAGTTGCTCTTCTCTGGACCTTCTCTAGTTCTGCTTTGTCCTTTTTGTAAACCAAAACTGCACCCAGGACTCCAGATGAGGCCTCACCATGAAGCTTGAGCAGACCCTCCTGTGACTTGTACTCCACACAACAAGGCGCTATATAACCTGACAGTCTGTTTGCTTTCTTAATGGCCTCTGAACACTCTAGGGAAGTCGATAGCTTAGAGTCCACCGTGACTCCTAAATCCTCCTCCTAAGGTGGACTCTCGCTTTTCAGACCCCCATTGTGTATTCAAAACACAAACTCCTGGATCATCCCAAAGGTGGGACAGATGAATCAAAAGCTGAACTCTTTGGACCCCCAGGAACCCACCAGGTGTCATGTCTCAGCCAGAGTGTCTCCCCAGACTGGGGTTCATGTTCACGTTTGTTGATTCGTTAATGTTGATTATGTTCATCATTCTTTAATTTAAACACGTTGGTTCTGAATATGTAAGTAAGCTGCCTTTGTTATGTTCCATGTGGTTTGTGGCAGGACCACCCGCCAATCACTGCCAAGGACTGCCCTCCACCCTATCAATCCCACAATTCCTGGCGGTTCATTGTCTTGGTGAGTTGTGGTGTTTTGCTCCTCTTTGGCTCCATCCTGTGTGTTCTTTCCAGTTCTTGCTGTGCCCCTTTTTATGGGTAGCAGCACAAATGGATGCCAAAGCCCCCCCCCGAAACTCCATTTGCAACAAAATGCTCAACTTGGAATGAGCGTGAAAACTCAGGGGGAAGAATCGTGTTATTAGTTGTGCCGTGCGATTCGCTTGCAGTGACATCTCCGTGGCGAGATTTGAGCAGCTGCAGCCTTCTGCCCAAAAAAGATGGCCTTTAGGTAACAATGTGACCCCCAAGGTTGGTCTCTTTTGTTGTAAAAAGATGTCCTTTGCTTTATTCAGTTATTTATTTGTACAATTCTTAACCCTTAAACCGCCACATACTTGCATCCCCGGACGCCAAATGCTTTTTTGCTGCACTTTTTAAGGAAGACTGGCATCATCCCAACTGACTGGAATACGGGACTCGCCGTCCCTGTCTGGAAAGGGAAGGGTGAACGCCTGGATTGCGGCAGCTACAGGGGGTAACACTGCTCTCGGTGCCGGGTAAGGTCCTTGCTAGGGTTGTCCTCAATAGGATCTGTGATCACTTGCTCACCTACTAGTCTGGTTTTACACCTAAGAAGTTGACCATCGACTGCATCCTGGCACTGAGGGTTCTCATGGAGCGCAAGCGCGAATGTCGGCAGAGTTTCTTTGCAGCCTTTGTCGATTTTCATAAAGCATTCGACTCAGTTGATCGAGCTGCCCTGTGGGACATCCTAAAGGGTTCGCGGGATCCCCTCGAGGTTGCTGGATATCATGGCCGGCCTGTACACTGGTACTGTGAGTGCTGTGCAGAGTGGAGGAGGCAGGACCTCCGCGTTATTCCCAGTTGATTCTGGGGTCCGTCAGGGGTGAGTTCTGCTCCTACTCTGTTCGATGCTTGTATGGACTGGGTGGTGGGCAGGGTCATGGGGTCCAACGGCTGTGGGGTATCTGTTGGTGAAGAAAGATTTATGGATGTTGACTTTGCTGACGGTGCTGTGACCTTCGCGGAGTCAATGGAGGCTCTGATCGGGGCGCTCGAGAGACTGAGTGAGGAGTCTGAGGGTCTGGGCTTGCGAGTGTCCTGATTAAAACCAACAGCCAGGCCTTTAATGACATCTTGGACACGGCCATCAGCAGCGTGTCTGTCTGTGGAGAGAGTGTTGACATCGTCGAGAGGTTTACTTACCTTGGCAGTGACATTCATGTGACTCTGGTGACTCTTCCTGTGAAGTCAGTAGACAGATTGGGAGGGCATGGGGGGGGGGGTCATGAGGTCGCTGGAAAGGGGTGTGTGGCACTCCCGATATCTATGCAAAAGGACGAAGGTCCAAGTCTTTAGAGTCCTGGTGCTTCCTGTCTTGCTATATGGTTGTGAGACATGGACGCTATCCAGTGACCTGAGACGAAGCCTGGACTCCTCTGGTACTGTGTCTCTTCCGAGAATCCTTGGGTCCCGTTGGTTTGACTTTGTGTTGCTCATGGAGTCCTGAATGAGGCACATGACCTGCATGGTGAGGGAGCGTCAGTTACGGCACTATGGCCATGTGGCCTGTTTCCCTGAGGGTGATCCAGCTCGTAAGATCCTCATTGTTGGGGACCCGAGTAAATGGACCGGGCCAAGGGGTCACCCATGTAACACCAGGCTATGTCAGATAGAGGGTCATTTCAGAGGGTGGGACTGGACCACGTGTCTGCCTGGGGCGTTGCCGTCTGGGATCCCGAGTTGTTTTGTTGTGTAGTGGGTGTGGCAACGCACTGTACCACTGCATGCTGCCCAACTTGACTTGACTTGACTTGAGGAAACGTCACAATTCACCAAGAAAAAGTGACATTTTAATGGAATACATCTTTTACTTCGTGCAAAGAGTATCATAATTACTGTAACGCTGATCATTTTACACACTGCCAATGAACTGTCAAAACTATAAAAAACTACTGTGACAGTCTATTATGATATGTAGAAGATGCAAGTGACACCATTGATGACATTCAGTATATCGACTGCTCTTGAACTGGCTGACTCTCGCAGGCTCAATCCCAGGGACAGTGATGCTGCAGTGCTATAGGGGGCGTCAGAGGTCACGAGCTGGCTGCTCAACAAATACCCGGCGCTGACTGATCAGCTCCGGTGGGCTGGGCGGTGGTTTAAGGGTTAAGTTCTTTCTCAGTGCCACCTTTCTATGAGGGGACAGTTTTAGGAACACGTTAACCTGCAACACCTCCTCATATTCTCACGCACATAGACTTTTAATGTCCTCTTTAGAGAATATCCGTAAACTCGGATGTCCTTCTCCTTATAAGGTGTCACTTGAAATGGTGGTCTGAGCCACACCTCTCACAGTGACCTGCCGTGGACACCAGAGATCTTGGCACCCTGGCCCATAAGTCTCACTTGTGCTTGTGTGCGGCAGGACTGAAGAGGTGGTTTAGGTCATTTTAGAGGATTTTCTGTCTCATGAAGGTAGGTGACAGCATTGAGGGGTCCCCACCGCAGCGTGGTGACTGTTTGGTGGTGCGCATTAAAATGAACGATCCGCCCTTGACTGCCGCCTCTTTGGGGTTTTTTTTTTTCTTTCAGGTGAAAATGAACGCCATCTCGACGTTGGAGAACATGGGATTCCGAGTCGGACAAGGACTGATTGAAAGGTGCCGGGACTGGGGTGTTGGGGTCACTGGTGGGCTGGTTTGATCCTCCTAATCCTCCTCCTCTTCCTCCCCACTTGCTATGCAATGGCTTTTTCTGGCCATATCTCTCAGTCGTTTTTGAATGTATTATTTATGAAAGGATGGTCAGAATATCGCTGTTACTTTCACAGTTCTGCACGGCAGGCCGTAAATTATGTATCAGTCGTGTCGGTTATGCATTTTCAGCCTTCATGCATTTTTGATTTGTATGGTGTGGTTTAACTTTGGCCGCCATATTGTGCCACACAAATGTGACTTTCTGCTGCTTTGTGTTCCAGCCCTTGCTCTTCATCTTCTTCTTCTTCTTCACTTCCGTGCCAATGCAGTCAGAGTGAAGATTGCAAGCTTGGCTACCTGAGCTCACTCTGGCAGTCATCACACTTCGGTGCTTCCTTCAGGAAATGAGTGTCATTGGGGAGGGGAAGGGTGACCCTCTAAGAGAGATGGCACTGATAAATAATTAAATCGCAGTAGCAATAAATCAATAATGCAAGGAATGGCTTTTTACAACAAAAGCAGAATACAGAGACGTTTCTAATTCTGTTAGTGTAAAAGCACACGTCAAGTGAAATTCGCACCGGCGTGTCTCCTCAGCAGAGCCGACCATCAAGACGCAAACTAAAAGTATATTTAGCATTTCTATATAGCGCCTTCACTCTCTCTTTCTTATTTGCAATGGTGATGGACAGGCTGACAGTCACGATTAGACAGGAGTCCCCATGGACTGTGATGTTTGCTGATGACATTGTGATCTGCAGGTTGAGGAGACCCTGGAGAGGTGGAGAGGAATGAAGGTCAGTAGGACCACCAGGACAGAATACATGTGTGTGAATGAGAGGAAGGTCAGGGGAATGGTGAGGATGAGGGAGGTGGATGAGTTTAAATACTTGGGATCAACAGTACAGAGTAATGGGTTTTGTGGAAGAGAGGTGAAAAAGAGAGTGCAGGTAGAGTGTCAGGAGTGATCTGTGACAGACGGGTATCAGCAAGAGTGACAGGGAAGGTCTACAGGACGATAGTGAGACTAGCTATGTTGTACGGGCTGGAGACTGTGGCACAGGAGACAGAGGTGGAGGTGGCAGAGTTAAAGATGCTAAGATTGGCATTGGGTGTGATGAGGATGGATAGGATTAGAAATGAGGACATTAGAGGGTCAGCTCAGGTGGGACGGTTGGGAAACAAAGTCATAGAGGCGAGATGGCATTGGTTTGGACATGTGCAGAGGAGAGATGGTGAGTATACTGGGAGAAGGGAGGAAGGCCTAAGAGAAGGTTTATGGATGTGGTGAGAGAGGACATGCAGGTGATGGGGGTGACAGAGCAAGATGATGAGGACAGAAAGATATGGAAGAAGATGATCCGCTATGGCAACCCCCTAAAGAGAACAGCCGAAAGAAGAAGAAGATATAGCATCTTCACAAAGTATTCAGACCCCTTCACTTTGTCACATGTTGCTAAAATTGATTGCCCCCCCCCACAACCTCAAGCAACACTCAGTACCCCCAGAATGACAAAGCAAAAGCAGGATTTTAGGAATTTTTGCAGGTTTAAATCCACAGACTCCAGCTGCAGACCCCCAGAGCTCCACTGCTCTGAGTGAGGGGGGTCACTCTGTTTTATACGCTATATACGTTTTTTTACGTGTTTAATAAGTAACACCTGATTACACTGTGGCTAAGATAAGTGAGTTATCTGGCTCAAGGCAAGTACGCCACATGACAAAAACCTGCAATCCAATTGGCTGTCCATTGGATCCATCTCAAAATATCCCCTTGACACAAGAATCCAGACCCTTTAACTTGAGAATTTCGGTGAGACCCCTTTGGCAGCCATCCCAGCCTGGAATCGTCTTGGGTTTGACGTGACGAGCCTCACGTGTTATGTTTTAGCCGTGAATCCTCCCTGGGCTGGGGGTTCAAATTCTTGCTTCATGTCTGTCTGGTGCATTTTTGATTAACGTTGCTATTTACTTTGCTTCTGTGTATCTATGAAGCCATTGACATGTCCGTTGTATTTTGTGGGTGGTTCCCTAGGAAGCGGGACCACCTGCCCGTCATCGCTGTGGACTGACCTCAGCCCATATAAAGGTGAGGGTTGCCCACAGTTCATTTGAACGTGCTAGGGCAGGGGTGGGTGGGTGGGCAATGTCAGTCCTGGAGGGCCGAAGTGGCTACAGGTTTTCATTCCAACCCAACTGCTTAATTGGAAACCAATCCTTGCCAATCTCAGACCTTATTTAATTTTATGGCTTATTAGTTTGCAATGTAAGGCTCTTCTATCGTAGCTTTTTTCCTTTCTAAGGTTATCATCCAAATGATTTGAAGCCTAAAACGGATCATTTTCAGTCTGTCACATTTTTCTATTAAGTCAGCGTTTCTCAACCTTTAAATATTTGCGACCCAAGTTTTCATAACCGTTTTAATCGCGCCCCCTAACATTTTTTTTGAAACCCTAATAAAATGTATTCCTATATTTTTTGCTGCAGATACACCGCTACAAGTTTTATTATACCTACTTAACTTTTATTGACATTTATCTACTGTAACTCTATATTTACTTTTCTAGTATCAAAATGTAGTTTAAGTTAATTTGCTTTGGTTTCAATAAATGTATTTTTCATATTTTCAATTCTTGTTTTCTTTTTTAGACATCTTCGCACCCCCTTTTTTGTTACTTCAGGGTGCGCCCCACAGGTTGAGAACCGCCGTATTAAGTTTTTTATTAAATCAAACTGTGCATGATGAACACAAACAGATGGAAATGGAAACAAGCGAGATGGAGATCTGCTGCCTGCTTTGCCATTTACATCTTGGTGTTCTCCTTTTCATCCACTAATAAGAAGTTAATTTCAGTGACTTGTTTAGCTGCTAAGATCCTCCTGTAAAAAGCAAGGCCAAGGTCTAGTAAACTCCTGGAGGAAGTCATCTTACAAATGATCTCCTTTAGAACTTTCAGCTGCTCACATTAATTTCCGGAGCCAGGATGTGTACGGCCTGTGTGCTGCCACATTGTGTGTGTGTGGTGGTGTTTGTTTATTTTTTTTTTTTTTTTTGGGTTTTTTTTGGGGGGTTGGGGGGTGGGGGGGGGGGGGGGCGGGGGGTTTTTTTTTTTTTTTTTTTTTTTTTTTTGACCCTCTTTTTTGATGGTGCACTTTTTTTATGTGGTTGTCCCCCTTTTTTCTTTTTAAAATTCTCTACAAAAACACTAAACCTTTTAAACGTCTCCCGAAGCCCTTCTGTGAGAATCTCAAGCCCTGTCCTTTCTGTCATCTGCCAGGTTCACCAAAGATACGCCTTCCTTCAAAGATGACCTGGACGTCATGAAGTTCCTTTGCAAAGACTTCTGGGTAAACGTCTTCAGAAAACAAATCGATAACCTGAGGACGAACCACCAGGTAACCTTTAGCTTAAGTGGTTTTTGAATTCCTAATTTTTATCTGTGTAGCCCAAGTTTATCGTGAACTTGTGTGCCCCACTTTGATGCCGAGTGGCACCTCAGTGTTGGCAGCATGCTGATGAATTGTGAGCGGTCAAAACCCCACGGGGCACTGGCTGATTTTCAGTGCGTGTGAACAAGTTAAACCAGTAAAAAGTCCACGACTCCATTCAGAACATTTGTTAAGACTGCTTTTGTATGTTCTTGGTAAATATCATTATTCACATCCACATGTCAATCTCCATTCAGGGAAAGCAAAGGCTCATGGGAATTGCAGTCTCTCCATGGCACATTGTATGCACTTGGTAGTTGCTGAGTTTATTCTTCTTTGCTCTTTCTGTTTCTTTGTATTTATCGGCCCTTTAGCTTCTGTTTGAGTGATTCTGATTTCTAGGGACTTGTGTGCTTAGGGTTTGTTTGCTTTGTTGGCAAATATTTCTTGCTTGCTTTTTTAACTTTTTGATTTTTTTTGTAAATACTCAATTTTTAGAAACATTCCTATTGTTTCTACAAGCCACAATTCGCAGTTCTCCATCTTGCAAAGCTAATACATTCTGTTAATTTTTGGACCATCAAGTATATTTCTTGAACCTTGAGGCTAAGCATATTTTGGGATAGTGGAGGCCAAGGCCAGCTTAGTAGATTGGGAGTCCAGGCTGCTCTCGTGTGCACCCTCTAATTCTGGCCTGCTCCCCTGGCTATTCTTGGAGGCCTCGCACTACTTTGGGCGTTTTGAGTGAGTGGATCGTAACATTAATAAGCCTGACATTTTAAAAGGTGAAGGCCTCAAGCCTGAACTTGGGTTTAGGGACCAGGCTTGTGCTGATCGACACATTTACAAGACAAAAGACGCTGATGAGGAGGTGCGAGGGAATTTTAAGGTGGCCCAACATTAAGACTTTTACCGTATGCTTCAGGGATTCAAGTGTTAACCTTCTGTCCACCCCCCGTAGAGTGATAGGGTGAGGAGTGCAGACATCTGGGAGAGACTCGGAGTGAAGCCGCTGACCCACCACTTCGAGGGGAGCCAGTTGTGGTGGTTCAGACGTCTGACCTGCACGCCTCCCTGTGGAGGTTTTAAGGGCATGACCAGCTGGGGGAGACCCCCAGAAAGACCCTGATCTCTTCGGGAGGAGTATATCTGTCAGATGGCCTGGGAGTGTCCTGGGAATCCCACACTATGAGTTGCCAAGAGTGGCTCAGGAAAGGGACATATGGGCCTCACTGCTGAGACTGTTGCCCCAGTTGGCCAGTTTCCGATAAGGGGTCGTAAATGAATGAGTGAACTTTGTGTTTGGTGGGTTTCAATCCTGAGCACAGAAATGTCTTTTTAATAAATTGATTGATCTCTCAGTTTGTTTTCTTCTCGCCAGGGCACCTACGTCCTGCAGGACAGCAAATTCAGTCTCCTCACCCAGTTCTCAAACAGGAAGCAGTACCTGATGGAGGCTCCAAGGGTAAGGGGCTTCATTTCATTCTAAAGTTTCCTTAGGAAACATTTGGCGAGTTGATCAATGTCCACCAAGTGCACTGTGCGGTTTCAGCCCTGATTATTATTATTATCCAAAACCATGGGGCCGCTGTGCAAACTGTAACGTGACAAGAGAACGTGATGATTTGCAACTCATGTAAAGACCAAATTTAATTGAAAACAGAGCGGAGACGGCCATTCACATGTTGAAACAGAGAAACTGTTTTGAAAAATGTCTGCTTATTTTGGATTTGATGCCAGCAACGCGTTTCAGAGACATGGTTACAGGGTCCTGGCTGTTTACCACTCGCTGTGTAGACATCTTGGAAGTAGGGAGTTCTGAAAAGTGACATGTTGTTCCATTCTTGCTTGATTTCAGCAGCTCCACTGTTTGGGGTCTCCTTTGTCGTGATTTTCATTTAATTTCATAATCCATCAGATGTTTTCAGTGGGTGACAAGTCTGGACGGGCCAGTTCAGAAGCCAGACTCTTTTACTTAGGTACCACGCTGTTGGAATGCATGGGGAATGTGGTTTGGTTCTGCCGTCCTGAAAAAGACGTTGCATGTTACTCCAAAACCTGAAGATATCGTTCAGCATTGATGGAGCCTTCCCAGATGTGCCATGTTCACTAATGCACCCCCCCGTCATACCATCACAGGTTCCAGTGTTATGAATGGTGGGTTGGTCCCACTCTGCTTTAGCCTGGAGGATGTGGAATCCAGGAATTCCAGAAAGAATTTCGTATTTTGATTTGTCAGACCACAGGACAGTTGTTCACTTTGTCTCAGTCCATCTTAAATGACCCCGTGCCCGGAGGAGGTGACGGCGTTTCTGGCCCAGGTTTTGGTTTCTTCTTTGCATTTGTGGGTGCAACAACATTCTGTAAACAGACAATTGTTTTGGGAAGTGTTTCTGAGCACGTGCAGAATGGAGTCTGTGCCACTTACAGGCCCAAAGGTCATGGCCATTCAATGCTGGCTTTCTGGCCTTGTCCCTTGTGTTCAGGGATTTCTCCGGATTCTCAGAATCCTGGAATGATTTTATGTACTGTAGACGAGGACATCCCTAAATTCTTCTTCTTAAATGGTTACACTATGGGGAGGTGAGCACCACCGCCGTCATTCTATCTGGGCTGCTACTGTTAAACCCAATCATGTGACTGACCTCTGGTCAATTAACCTCAGTAGCTGTCAGATGTTCCAACAGCAGCTTTTCCAGTCTTTTGTTACCCCGGCCCAACTTTTTTGAAATGTGTTGCTGGCATCAAATCCAAAATGACAGACACTTTTCATAAAGCAATAGAAGTTTTTAGTTTCAGCATCTGATTTGTTCTATTTGTTCGATTTTCAAATGAATATGGTGTGATGGACCGACCACAGCCATTACCCGGCGCCAGTATGTTGGCTGGAAGGAAGGCCTAGTGGAGAGAACATCATCCACAAGGCACTATACCTTCCCAAGGGCACTAGAGGGCAGCCCTCCTGAGAGGCTATGGCACCACGGATTCCTGCAGGGCATGCTGGGAGTTTAGTACATTCCTGTTGGGTTCTTTTGGGGCCACCAGGGCGAGCTGTAGAACCCTACTTTGGGTATCCATCACACCAGGGAGTAATTCCAATTATCCGTGATGTCTCCCAGGTGTACCATAACAGGAACCGCCTCACTCCATTTGGGCTGCCAGAGTTGGGAGGAGGAGGGATAAAGATTGTTGGAGGAGGAGGATGAATGCTGACGAAGAGGAGAAAGATTGTGCTGCCGACTGTGCTGCTTTGTGCTGTACATACTGTGGTGGCGAGTGACGGAGAAGAGCTTCCCCACTGTGTGTTGCTGAACTTGTGGGCTCTGTGGCTGTTGTGCCCCCCCGGTACACCCCCCGGTTTCCACAATGACATTTAATCGATTTGCAAATCGTCACATTCTGTTTTATTTACAATTCACATTGTGAATTTTTTTTTGGAAACGGGGTTGTCAACCAAAGGGCAGTCAAGCCACATCAGTTGCTTTGAAACAGTACAATATTGACCGGGTCCTGTGGGTGGGTGTGCTGTATGTACTGTTAGGGGGTCTTACTTTAAATAAGAGCTGAGGTGTCCACTGCTGTGGCTCCAGTGGGCACCCTTGGACCTGAGGGAGCACACATGTGGAGAGCCTGAGGTGGGTCACAGTGCTAGTAGCCAATATGGAGTTGCTTCAGATTATGAAGGCACAGCAATTCCTTTTGCACCAATCCTGACTGAAGACATACAGTGCCCACCGGAGTGTTTTGTTTGATTTCCCCCTCTGCTCCCCAGTTTAAAATTACAATTCGGACATAATTAAAGTGCACATTGCAGGCTTTCATTTAAGGGGATGATGTTTGGGACACAGCAATGGCCGGTCAGCCATATTTAGCACTTTGTCACACATCCCTATCATGTCTGTGACATCACAGCAGGGGCTGAGGGTCTTCTCTGGTGATGCTCTGCCGAGCCTCTCATGTCGTTGGGCTGCCAACCGTCCTCATTTTTAACACACCATGGACTGTCTGGGAGGAATTTATAAAATTTTGAAAATGTCCATATCCTTCTCATTGGTAAAAACTGAAAGCTGTACACCAATCAGCATTTGCGGAAGTCGTGCACTCATAGAATCTTCGCTTCTATTCCGGTAGTAAACAGCACAGATATTAAGGAGAGTAGTCGACGTCTGTACAACTTGGCTTTCTCATGTCACCTCTTGAATTCAGCTTTATCTTCTTGGCCAGTAGACGGTTCATTATAAATGTCGTTCCTTTCCCTAATTATTTGTAATCCTAATTCACCGTAACTAAGTGAATTTATTCAAAATCGAAACTACAATTTCAGGTTTCGTATGTGAGATCTTATTTTCGATTCTTCTTTCAGCAGCTCGGATAAACAAGAGATGTCATCCATCGGGGTACAGTCCGTCGTATCCAAGTGCGAGGAAGTGCTGCTTTGGAATATCTTAATGGAAGATATTGTTATTACCACACAAAATGGATTTGTAATTATAAAGGAATGAGTCAACTATTAAAGTTTCAGTTAATTAAAATAAAATGACACCTTTATTGTCATACTTAGGGGGGCAAGACCCAGTTGTGGCCAGAATATTAGTAAAATCTGTAAATTGACAAAAGAAAAAGTATTATTTATTGGTGTCAAAATCACAAAATTCTGTAAATATGTAAAAGAAAAATGATTATTTAACAGAGTAAAAATCATGAAATGAGAATATATATTTACTCTCTTAACGATTGGAGTATTCCTGTTAAACTGAGGTCCACTATGCTTGATGCATGACTTTCTTGATATTTTCATTTATTTAATTTAAAAAACAGAATAAGAATTTGAAAATCTAACAACGTCACATTAAAGTTCAATAAATTCTGAAAAGAATGATACCAAACATACATATGTAGGTTTTAAAATAAGCCCAATTTAAAGTGTGACAAAAAATGTCACATAAAATCATTGCACAAAATCGTTGCACTTTTAAGCTTAGGATTTTATATATAGAGAGTAGGTGAATGCAATATCTTTTTAGTTATCAGTTGATTAAGTAATAAGTAATTGAATATTTTCATAATTCTGTCATTTGCATAAATTTATGAATATTCATTATGCCAACAAGAAAGTGTGAGTTCACAGACGAAAGGGCAGAGCAGACTCAGCTGATTCAATTTCATTAGCAGGCTATGGAAAGATTTCTATTCGGTTTTATCCAAGAACTCCGATTTACTGAGAAAAATATAAAAGAATGTCGATAAATGCAAATAAACTCAATTGGAAAGAGTAAAATGAGTTTTATTTTACTAGAAGGGAATTTACCACGTGTGTCATTTTTTACGACACTTAAGCTCTCCTAATAAGAATGGAAGGAATGATGTCTGTTCATTTAAGAGGCCTGATGTATTCAGAATATCGAATGGCTTATTCGTTTGGCGGTGACTGTGATTGTGGCCGTCATTTAATATTTAGAGTGATAAACGGCTACTGAAGGTTTATATCATTTTTATAAAACCATAAGAGAGTATAAAGGCGTATTATGGCATCACAGGGGTCCGCGTCCTGCAAAGTCCTCATTTTTCGACCCAAATGTCTTCATTTCCAGAGAAAGAGAATTGGCAGCCCTACTCATGCGGCCATCTTCGGCTCCTGCCTGTCCTCTTAAGTATGGAAGGCCTGCTCGGGTGACTGGCTTGGCTGTTCAAGAATTTTCCCTTCTTTATCTTTGACAGACTCGTGTTGCCTCAGCAGTGTGTTTGACTCTTGTTGTAGGACTAGCCGTCCCCTACTCGGCTTAGTAGTAAAACAGGACAAACTTCAAAAAATCAATAAACACTCCTGACATCACGCTTCCCACTCCCCTCGAACACAGACTCTCTCTCTCGGATTACCGCAAATATATCGCTGCTGCAAGCGAACTCTGATTCTTAGTGTGACGAGAGAAGTCACAGAATCAACCAGAATGTTCAAGCAAATTCTAGAAATAAATCCGTGAAGTAGTTCTCTTGTTCACTAACTAAGCAGAGGTAAAGCACACGCCGAGGCTGGATCATGAATGAGGGTGGTCCCGCCCCCCTCGGTCCGCTGCATCTCTCTCAGATTTGCGCAAAAAAATTGGTACCGCAAGCAAACTATGATACTTAGCACGAGGAAAGAGGTTGCAAAATCAATTGGAATGTTCAAGCAAATTCCAGACAAAAACACGATTTAAATCCATTGGGTAGTTCCCTCATGAAAAGTGGATAGACGGAGAGACATTGGATTTCATAAATATAGAGATGAGGTGCCAGCTAATGAGTTTGGAGGCCTTTAGTGGACCCTGAGGTGATCAGACATTTCTACATAACATAGAAATTATCGTGCCACTGCCATCAGCCATACCAACATCAGTGAAGAGCAGTGTGCCAAGACCAGTGGCAGCCATGACACCCCCAGCACCGCCATGTCTAACAGATGAGGTGGTCTGCTCTGAATCTCTGACAGTTCCTTTCCGTCCCCACACTTGGCTCTGGCTGTCACTCTCATGAGGTTCATGTTTGTCTCGCTTTTCCCAGAATTCTGCAGGCTCTTTGAAGTCTTCATTCACAAACTGTAATCTGGCCGCCCTGGTTTTGTGGTCTCCATCTTGCAGAGTGTCCTCTGTGTTTGTGTTCATGAAGCCTTCTGCTGATGGTCGTCTCTGACACATCCACGTCGGCCCCCTGAAGTCTGTGTCTGATCTGTCGCATAAGCGTTTGAGGTTTTATTTATTTATCATAGTGAGGATTCTTCTGTCATCAGCCATGGGGATCTTCCTTGGCCTAGCAGTCCCTTCGCGATTGCGGAGCCCACCAGTGCGTTTCTTCTTCTTCGCGATATTTCAGACTGTTCGTTTAGGTTTTCCCAGTGTTTCCAGTGGCTTTCTTCTCATTTTATGGCCTCATAAAGGCTTCTTTGACTTTCCCTGGCACAGCTCCTGTCCTTCTGTTGAACAATGGTGACTGCGGACTCCAGAGGTAGTGGAAACAGGCTGAGGGGTCTTAGCAATGAGAACCCTCTGAGAAATCACAAACACCAGGAACAGCAATTGTCCCATACATGATGGTGACCTAAATTTGGGGGGCATGTAGAAAAATTGTGTCGGTTATGTCTGTGAATCCACTTAAATGAAAGTCTGCAGGGGGCACTTTAAACACGATGTCTGAATTGTTTGATTTGGAGCAGAGGGGTGTCTTTGTCCCCAACATTATGGAGGACACTGCAGTATAGGTGGTCTTGCACCGGATGTCCTGCATGGCTAGAAAGGCACATAGCTTTGGAAGGTCTTCTGTGTAAATGTTACACGTCAGTTGTGTGACCTCATGGACTGGGCCAGCCGGTGTGTTCCTGTCTCACTTATGAGAGACATCCCACCCCCCCGTCTCGGTCTCTTGGGGTCTTTACTGCAGGCGGGTCTTTCTCTGCCCTTACTAGAGCTAAGCAGTGCTGTCTCACCCATGGGGTGTCAAAGTCACAGAAATTGAGTGAACCTGAGGGGTGGCTGAGGAGGTAACGGCTGCCACCACATCCTCTGGGCGCCCCCGAGATAAGCTGCTGATCTGCCGCTTTGTTTGCTTTTGTCTCCTGCTCTTAGTATTTGGCGTACACCTGTGGAATGGTGAGAGGCGCCCTTTCCAATCTGGGAGTGGACAGCATCGTGACAGCCGAAGTCTCGCTGATGCCCGCCTGTAAGTTACAGAAGCTGCGGTTTTCTGTTTGTCTTTGAAGTACAGTATGGAGGTGGATGGTCTTGTAGATGAGACATCAGGCCATGTGTAACGAAATCACAGAGCAGCTACTCCATTCAGATGGAGTCCAAAAAGTATTAGAAGAGTATTACAGATAAAAACTGCTAAACAAAAAGAATGTGAAGAATACTAATGAATAGGTGCTGTTGCTAGGCAACAAATCTGGTATTAGCAAAAATAAAAAAGAGTATTACTGATCATGTAGGAACAACGATTGAATTACAAATGATGGGAATATTAATAAGGTAAGATATAACACATCAGACAGAGAGAGCAATTATTGCAGTGGGCTGTGATTACTGCACAGCCAAGTAAAGGGGAGAGGCAGAGGGTTAGGGACAGGGACAGGGACAGGGACACAGCACCATTTACTGTATACAAATGATGGAGCGCAAAGTGTTTTACAAGATGAAGAAAGAAAAAATACCAAAATAAGATTAGACAACGCTAAGGCCTATTCAGGAGTTCTGGAGAAGAGAGTTCGGTCGATGGTCGAATCTCAGATTCAAGAGGAACAATGTGGATTCCGTCGCGGGCGTGGAACACTGGACCAGCTCTACACCCTGGCCAGGATCTTGGAGGGGGTTTGGGAGTTTGCCCAACCAGTCCACATGTGTTTTGTGGATTTGGAGAAGGCATTGGACCGTGTGCTCCAAGAGTACGAGGTACAAGGCTCGTTGTTACGGAGGAGCAGGAGCTTGGTCCGCATTGCCGGTAATAAGTCGGACTCCTCCAGGGCTGCCCTTTGTCACCGATTCTGTTCATAAGTTATATGGACAGAATTTCTAGGCGCAGCCCAAGGAGCGGAGGGGGTCTGGTTCAGTGACCTCAGAATCTCATCTCTGCTATTTGCGGATGACGTGGTTCTGTTGGCTTCATCAGACAGCGACCTCCAACTCTCACTGGAGCGGCTCGCAGTCGAGTGTGAAACGATGGGGATGAGAGTCAGCACCTCTAAATCTGAGGCCATGGTTCTCAGCCGGAAAAGGTGGAATGCTCTCTCCAGGTTGGGAACACAGTACTGCCTCGAGTGGAGGAGTTCAAGTATCTCGGGGTCTTGTTCACGAGTGAGGGAAGAATGGAGCGGGAGGTCGACAGATCGATCGGTGCGGCATTCGCAGTAATGCGGGCTTTGTAACGGTCCATCGTGGTGAAGAGAGAGCTGAGCCAAAAGGCTGCCCTTACCTATGGCCACGAGCTTTGGGTAGTGACCGAAAGAGCAAGATCGTGGATACAAGCGGCCGAAATGAGTTTTCTCCGCAGGGTGGCTGGACTTTCCCTTAGAGATAGGGTGAGGAGTTCATTTATCCGGGAGAGACTCGGAGTAGAGTCGCTGCTCCTCCGCATGGAGAGGAGTCAGTTGAGGTGGTTTGACGCCTCCCTTGGGGGGTGTTCTGGACATGTCCCACGGGGCAGACCCAGGACACGCTGGAGGGATTACATCTCCCGGCTGGCCATGGAATGCCTTGGGGTCCTCCCAGAGGAGCTGGAGGAGGTGGCTGGGGAGAGGGAGGTCTGGGCTTCCCTGCTTAGGCTGCTGCCCCCGCAACCCGACCTCGGATAAACGGTGGATAATGGATGGATAGACAACGCTAAGAAACAAAGAATAAAGTGAGCTCAGATGGCTGGGGAGGACAGTAAAAAACAAAACAAAAAAACTCCAGAGTGCTGAGGCCATGAGACCACCTGACCAGCCCCCTGCTAGGCATTCTACCTGACATCAGTGATCTCAAGAGGCTTCACGTGGAAGAATTAGACGAGGACGGTCACGTGGACCTCTGGCCTTCAATCCATCAATGTAGGGACAGCATGGCGCAGAAAACTGGAAAAACAACAGCAGAGAAGAGTAGGGGTGAGTATGGAGTGCGGAGATTTGATAGAAATCAGGATGAAATGCATATACAGAACATCAGGGTCGCACTAAAATGAAGCTCAGAGTAAGTCACGTTAAAATAACGAGTTTTTAGCAGTTTGTTTAAAGTGCTCCACCATATCAGCCTGTCGACTTTCTATCGGTCAGCTATTTCAGATTTTAGTTGCATCACTTCTTTTAAGTTCAGCTCTTAGAATTCTAAGCAGACCCTCATTTGAAGATCTCGGGTTACGATTTGGAGTGGAAGGTGACAGGCAGGACGGGGTGAGATGATTGAAGGCTTTGTAAACCATCAGCCGTATTTGAAAGTCAATTCTAAATGGCACAGGTAGCCAGTGTCGTGACGCTCAGACTGGCGTGATGTGCTCGGCTTTTCTTGTCCTTGTTAAGATTCTGGCCCCTCCATTCTGCACTCGTAATCGATTGATTTTTTTTTTTTTATTATTATTTTTCTTTTTTTGTGTTGTCTTTCTCCAGGTAAATTTCAAGTCGTCATTCAGAGATCCTAGAAGACACGTCTCTTCGACAAGGTGCTTTGATTTTTCTTCGGTTTGCCGCCTGTTTAAGTTTCTGTAGCAGTAAAGGGACCGTTAGCCCCTGTTCAGACACAGAGACCCAAACCACCGGGAATGACGCCTGGCGCACGAGTGAGCGGCCATCGCAGTCGAAGCCCACCTAACGCCCTGAAAAGAGCTGCTGGTCCAGCCAAACACGGGACAGACCCCCACAAACCCCTGTGTTTGGCCCCCCTGAGTCAGTGCAGGCCTGCCTGCGTATCCCTCGACTGTTGTTAGGATGCAATGAAACCCGTTCTACTATAAAAAAGATGACCAGCGAAGGGCTGTGTGCCCTCTGGGACCACCGGACAGGATGCCAAGCAGCAGGCGGGTAATAAAGTCATCTGGAAAAGAGAAGTGGACAATCCTTAGTTCTTCAGGCCATTTGGGGTGCAGCAGGGGGCTTCATTTATGTCTCAAATAGAAAGCTGGGCTCCTGACACTTTAAAGTGGCGGTGACATTTCCTCCCAAAGGGTCAGCCATGACTTTGGCTTTATTTGTTGCCCTGTCCTTGTCTTCGTCTGGTTTCCTTGATGCACTTCTTGGACTGGAGGCATAAGCCCAACCCCCCCCCCCCCCATTCCAGTCCTGTTTAGGGGGCACTCTGCTCAGGTAGATGAAGCCCCCATTCTGGCCCCCCCTTCTATTTCTAACAGTACCCCCCCCCCCCATGCCAGACTATCTTTGTTGTCACCCTGTTGATGGCCTTTTATCTCAGGCCCCCCTGTATTCCCCCCAGCTAGCTGGCCAGTCAATCCCTGCTTTTTGTAACTGGTCTTTCCTTCATCTGAACTGGTTTTGACCTCCACCAAGTGTAACAGTTTGGTATTTGACGTATTATTTGTTATCATAAAATGATGACGTCATCCCCAGAAGAGTTTCAAAATGGACCTCCTAACCCGAGACAAGACAGGGTCCAGGAGTCAGGGTGGGATTAGGAAGGCCAGGCGCGGTCAGTCTGTGTGTGACACATCTGTTTGTTCTTTTTGTCAGTTGTCCCCCCGCCCCGCCCCGCCTCATTAGTGTCCCCTCTGGGTGGACTTTGTCTGTGCCCATGTGTTCTTTCAGCCTTGGCACCCCCTGGAGTCCACTTCCTGTGTCTGGGATGTACGACTGGACACCTGACGTTGGCAGTTCTTGGACATTTTGGTTTTGTTTGTTCCGTTCAAGTCTGTCACAACAGGATGTTTTTTGATCCCCCAGAACATTCAACGTTTCTTTCGGCCCCCCACCACCACAAGCAACGTGGGGTTAGTAACCGGTAAATAACCGATCAAGTCTGGGTGAGGAGTCATTTAAAATGAGCAAGAAGGCCTGTTGGTGGAGTCATGCCAGGGTGTGGGCGGGCAGGGGTGTGTGGCATCTTGACAGCCTACCTGGGAATCTGGCAGGGTGCTGGCACCTCCTGAGGCCATGGCATGAAGGAGTTTTAAATTCCCAGGTCATAAACTAATGGAGATTTGTATAAATAAGCCCAAGCAGCGCTGCCCATGAGCTCCCTGTAGGTTCAACCCATGCCAGGACCTCAGCCTTTGGATGTAAGATCAGCAGTTCTGTGAATGGCATGCTGCCCGCTGACCGTTTTCTTTTATGTTTCTTGTGTCTCTCAGCTTTGCACACCCTTGAAGATTCTGGGCACCTTTGTCGGTGGTCTTGTCAGGCAACAAGAGGAGATGCAGGCTGACAGATGCCAACCTGTGCCACCATTGCCATCCCGCACATGTTCAGCACGGTGGTTGTAGTGGTGGCTCTCCCCAGGAGTCCAGTGGATTTGTCCACCGCAGAGCCTTCTCTGCCTATTTGAACCCACAAATATGACCAACTGTGCCCCCCCCCCAGGAGTGGACGCCTGCTTCCTTGGCCCCCAAGGTCATTTTTTTTTTTTATTTTTGTTTCCTTTACATTTGGTGTTGCCAGGTCTACAGACGCACGTGTCTGGCTGTTGGGTGGGGTCTCTGCCCCCCGCCCCCAATTTAAATTATTTTCATATTGAAAAAAAAAGGAGGCCATCTTTCAGGGCAGTTGATTTATGTCGGGTATTTTTTTTATGAAATTAATTTATATTGTTAGACGTCCTTCAAATGACTGGCTTCTGGCAGATGTTGTCACAAATAAAAGACACTTTAGTTTTGGAACACGGCCACCGTAGAGTTTGTGTCCCCAGTGAGGACATCTGAGGGGCGCATTGAAAAGCAAATGGGGGGGGGGGGGTTAAAAAAGATAAATCTCAAAGGGGGGGTGGGGGGCTCGGCCCCTTTCCAGAGCGGGGGGGGGGGGGGCATGAGGGCCCTGGAGATGTCCCTCAGATCTAAATGGTTCCGAGTGACATGTGACACATCCGTGTTGTGCCTCAGTAGCACCCAGATGGCATCGGCCTTTTAAGGGAGCAAACAGAGTGCCACTAAATGCCCGTCAGTACCCGGTGTGACAAAACTGATGAGAGAACAGAGAAGAAGAGTTGGGGGGTCCACCCTGTAAAGCGTGACAGCAAGATGGTCGTCATATAAGACTAAGTCCATCTTGACTAACAGGGCTTTGATAGGTGGAGGAGAGGAAGGGGCGGGATCTCAGGTGGAAATGAGGTCTGCAGGAGGGTGTGATGGAGCAGCGGGTGGGCGGAGTCTTAACTGGGCTTTCCTTCTGGTGGTCTTTGGAAGAGGGGGAAAAAAAGTTAAGGGTAGTGTTCATCAACCCCTGGCTCTGCTTCTCACTCCCAGTTAAGCCCTTAGACTGGCTCCCATGTGCACATGTGTGACACCGGCTTGTCACAGGACAAGTATGACCTCTTCATCTATATCTCTGTGCTCTGTG
This sequence comes from Polypterus bichir lapradei, assembly GCA_026402145.1. NCBI lineage: Eukaryota > Metazoa > Chordata > Cladistia > Polypteriformes > Polypteridae > Polypterus > Polypterus bichir. Next base: position 111,213,469 of record JANRMT010062796.1, on the reverse strand, counting down.
ACACAAGTCTGAATTCAGAACAAGGTGGGCAAACCCCAACAGCAAATGAGGCACAGAAATCCGAATGGAAACTCACCAACTCCGTAGGGCAGTTGAGCAAACTGCCAGCATTGGGGGGGGACCCTCATCTTTACAGGGCTGGGGGCCGCCCCTGGTGGTGATGGGCAGGTAAACCAAGGCACATATCACAAAAAATAAGAAGTTACCACAAGATGGCACTGTGGCAGGACATTAAAAGTGCATTTGATTTCATTCAGATAAGGTGACGACCAAACTCCTTAAACTCCAAAACCTCCAAAGCTAAACCTCCGTCGTCTTTAGAGGCCAAGGAGGGGTTTTAAAAAATATAAATCAATAAGTAAATAACTAACTAAAAGGCGGGTCATGACGACTGCATTGTGCGCTTTGATCCACTTGATGGCAGCAGAGACCACAGACTTCAGGCCCAGGTGGTGTCCTTGTGACCCCAAGTCCCCTGCAGACACTTTGGATGTTGCTGACGACTCAAACGAGGAGAACGAAGTTCTGGCTCAGCAACTGCAGGCCAATCACTGGGGCCTCCCTGCCCCCTATTAAGGGCATCTTTACCAAGCGACAGCCTCTGCAAAGCCAACACCACCTTGGAGGACCACCAATCACGTGGTCTTTTTGTCCCACCTCCATCAGCTTATACCCCTTGGTGGTCTGGACTCTGAACTGAGGTCTCCTAGTGGTCGATTACTTATTTATGACTTTTATTTATTTATGATTAATTGATTATTAGTGTAGCCTGTGAGCCGTCCTGCACTTGTCCCCCCCTGTCCTCGAGTTCGTTCCGTTGTCCTGTGCCACTCGCTGTGTGCTGTGATGCCCTCTGAGCCCTGAAGTCTGTACTGTAAACTCTGGCAGTTCCAAAAATGCCCACTAGAGGGGGGTGGGGAAAATCCCATTTAAAAACCCCGGCAAGGCACATAAAGGGCCTCGTAGAATCTTAATAAAATCATAAAGGTTTCTTGGTCATGAAGACGCTCTGACATCACACAAAGACGTGACGCCGCTGTCCAAACGTCCCACCCACGGGGTCACCAACAGAGCCTTACCATTGGTGCTCTTTATTCATTTATTTTACGCGCTCTTGGCAAGTGGCTGGGACATTCTGGGGTTTCTGACGTCGACACATTTGATTAGCGTGTTTATTTCATCCTGTCTGTCTGGTGTAATTCTTTACTGTCCCATCACGGCACCATTTTGTGACTTTCACATCGGCAGTCGATGAGGCAACTTCCCAGAAGTCCCCGGGAGCGCACACTCACGTGACATCACCAGCACGACCTTTTCAAAAGGTCACCGATGTGCCGTTCGGGTATCCATGTTTTGGATCAACCTAAACGACTTCAGCTGCGCTCCTCGCTATTTTCCTTCTCGGTTTTCTTAATTTTACTTTCCATTTTATGATTCTGAGTCTTTCTTCACGTTTCATGTTTGGTAGAAGATCAGTTTGTCCCTTTGGTTTTGACCCCAGCCTGTACTCCATTTTGTTTTTACTTCTTCACAAGTAAAATAAATCCAAATCACACAAACCTCCAAAAAGATGAACCACCAGGAGCTGTGGGGAGACCCCCTGGATTTACTGGGCCGAGTGAAGTCCCTGAGGGTGATTGACAGGTGGCCCCACCCACAAAGCACATGAAGCGTCACCAAGCCCGAGAGGATAAAACAGTGAGCCTAAAATGAGGAGACGAACCCCCCGGGCCGACATTTAAGAATTGGTAGGTGTTGTGAATGCAGGAACTCCAGAGCACTTCCAGCAATGGCCACTGGAGGGAGACACACCATCAAAGTAGGCCTCGAGGAATCTTCATTGAATGAAAAGATTTATTCTTCACAAATTGCTCTTCAATACAATGAAGCTGCATGAAGTCCCAGATGCAAAGCAGTTACCCAAAGACACAAAGACAATCCAAGGACAGCAACGTCCCAGGACAGAAATCCAAAAACCAGCAAGAAAATAGCAAATTGCAAACAAAAAACGCTAAAGTGTCACCAGGACTCCCACAGGCCGTCACTGTGAACCACCTGGAGATGTGGGAGGTCCCCTGGGTTTATAGGGCAGTCCTGGCAGTGATTGGCAGGTGGCCCCGCCTCTTGGGGGACCGCCCACAAAGCGCATAATGGAGGAAAGTGATGTTAACTTTAAACAAGGGGCCAAAAATGTGACATGTGACACGACAATAAAGCCACCTGACTTGAGAGTGCCACTAAAATATCCCCAAGGTCACCATACATGTTGCTGCAAGTATCATTTGAGAAGACCACCCAGAGCCCTGGGAGGGGACCTGGGGGGCACTGCTGATGACAAGCCCAGGGCCGATCTCAGAGTGGTCTTTCTAGGGATTGTTTTTGAACTGGTGAGGCTGGAGACAAACCAGTATGGCGGTCGTCCTCCTCATTTTGTCATTTTTCCAGTCGCCTGTGAGAAGGCGATGCAGCAGTTAGATGAGGTGGGCTCAGCACTGAATGCCATCAAGGGGTCGACATGCCTGAACATTAGTGGGCATCCTTTAATTAGTGGTGTGTGTTTTCCACAATTTGAGGAATTAAAAACATGTGATGTCTTCCCAAAAAAAGAGATCTGATATTAAAAAAGAAAAAATGCAGCCGCAAAGAGTTGAATGAAGTGGGCACGCGAAATCAGACTGGGGTGCCCAGGTGCCCTGAGCACAGTTGGCTCCTGCCTTTGACTAGGACTGCTGGGATTGGCACTGGCTGCCTGCTGCTGGGGGAGCACCTGCACAATATGGGCAGTTGGGCGTTCTGCTTTGCCACCACTAGGTGGCACTCAGTGACCACACATGTTTGTGTGGCTGGCATGCTGTGGGCCTTTGGCATTAAACTGCTCCAGACAGGTGGGCTGCTTTCAGTGAGAATCCCACCAAACAGATGTGGCTGCCGTTAGAATTTAAGGGAAGATGGCACCTGTGTGTCACAGCGGACTACTTGAAGTTTGGGACTCACTTTGTTCTTTTTAATTATTAAACTTATGTGACTACCAGGTTCACCCCCACAGACTGGCATCATGCCAGTTTCCAGCTGACATTGACCTTGCCCTGCACTCCTTTGGGATGTGAACGGATTCAGGTCATGGAGGGAATGGTTTGGGATTTAAGGGCGTTACCAGAGTGCCACCCCACGTCCATATGGCCTACCGTTGAGTGTGGTGCATGGGGGGGGGGGGGGGGGGGCTGTGAGGAAAGACCAAAAAACCAGCAAGTGATGATGAAACACAAGAGAGCATGTGTGGTCCACCAAGTCCAAGTCCATCTTGGTGGGGGGATGGCAACAGATCTCCAAAGACCCCCATAAAATTCCAGATCTACCTGAATTCAAGTCACGGTTAGGCTTCACCCTAGGCAGCCTAACTCCATCTCAAAAGGCAGGCCTCGGCCTACGGGGGCCCAGACAAGAACCAGAGGGTCCGAAAAAGAAATGGAAAACCAGGAGACCTCACATCCAAAACAAATGAATCAAAAGTTGTTCAAAGAAAAAAAGTGAAAGTGAGACGTGCAGGGCAGACACAACACCCGACCCGGGCACCGGCTGAAAATGCCAGTCCGCAAAAATAATCTGAGGATGGAGCAGGAAAAGATAAAGTCAAATGTCCTCCCACCAAAGTCCCTAACTGTAATCCGAACTTCCATAAGAGTCCAAATCTCAGACGAGACCACCACAGAGTTCCTGCTGAATCATGGGAGACATCGCCATAGCAACCGTTTATTGCACGTGTGTGTTCTTCTCCATCTTCACTCCTTTTGAACGTCCATTTTGGATTGCTGCAGACGCCCCAAACCCCCCCCCCCCCCCCCCCAATCGTCTGTTGCCGAGGTCATTTACCCAGGGTGATGCGGGGTGTCATCGGTGTGACTAGATTGTCACAGATGTTTTGTCCTTGGCCCTGTCTGGATGGACTCACCCTTAACGGTTTTTCGCTGCTCCTTGGTGTTTCGTTTTTTTTTTTGGGTTCCCCTTTTTAGGACTTGTTTGTCTTCTGATCTTTCACCAGGATGGCACAGGGCTGGCTATTAGCGGGGGGGCTCCTTCTTTTTTTTTGGAGCCAGGCAGAGCAGTGGGCAGTGCCAAGTGGGCTTCATCTAATCCATTTTTGCTGGCAGAGCAGCAAAGAGCACCTCCTGTTGCACAACTGCTGGATGCCAAATTCAATTGTACTTACGGGATGGCAGCTGGCAATTTCTATTTGTTAAAAGACAGTTAAAGGCGCTATAAAAATACAACAAACAAAGAACCATTGAGCACAAGGGTGTTGGCCTGAGCAAAATCCACTGAGCACCCAGAAAGACTAACCTGGCACCTTGAGGACACGGCCACCAGGGGGCGCTGCTGCTATTGCTCAGGCAGGACAGCACCCAGGTGACCTGAGTGTGGGCAGTGCCAACAGGATGACAGGCCACCCCCTCAGTCCAAAGTGATCTCTGCCCACTCACTCCATTGGCTTCCTGGACAACAACAAAGAACATCAAGGGTGCCACCTGTAGAGCAACTGCCACCGCGCAGAGTTTGCCAGTTTATTGCACTTATGAGATGGCAGCCTTTTATTAAGGTGAAAGGTTTAAAGACCTCCCAATGTGAAAGGCGCTATAAAAATACATGAAGTAAATGTGGGCCTCAACAAAATCCACTGAGCGGCCAGAAAGACTAACCTGGCACCGCAGCTGTTATTGGACAGACGTGACAGCACCGAGGTCACCTGGAGTGGTGTGGGCAGTGCCAACAGGATGGCTGGTCACCCCCTTAGCCCAAAGTGACCTGATTTCTGAACAACAAGACAGAACATCCAAGGGCGCCTCCTGTAGAGTGACTGCCACAGTGCAGCTCTTGAAAAGAGTTTCTTGTCATTATGGGATGGCAGTCCACTTTTATTAAAGTGATGGGATTAGAGTCATCCAGCTGGGAACAGCAGGGTTTGGGGGGGGTGGATGGACCCCCTAAAGAGAGGTGGCAGTGTGAGTTGCCCCTCCTCATGTGCCACTGTGATTTCATCACTTCCTGTCCCCCTGTGCCAGGCTGTCCTTGTGTCACATCAGCCCGTCCATCGACTCCTTGGTGGGATGCCTGATTTTGCCAACAGTCCTGCCAATTTATGAGCCTGTGGAGCAACCGTCTTTCTACATTTTCATCTTCCTCTCTGTGAAAGGCGCTATATTCATTAACATTCCCTACGTGCTCACCCAGTATCAAGCCACCCAGTAGGCAGCTGCTGTATGTGAAAGGCGCTATATAATCCTAAAGCTTGATTGGGTTTTCTCAGCTGACAGTCCACCACAGTTGGCATCTCGCTTGATGGCTGTTCTGTGTCTGGCATCATCTGCACATGTCACTAGGGGATCCACTTGGCAGGCGGCACACAGGCCTTGGGGTCGTCTCAATCAGCTGATCTCATAACTTGTAAACTAAGTGAGAGTCCGAGGCCCCCAATACCCTACTACATGGGAGGAGGTCTGTATGTCCTGAAAGCTTCAAAGCTGTGCCAGCGTCACCAGTGTCTGAACCCAGAGCTAGAGGGGCTGTTGACATGGCGTCCCATCGGCTCCCCTTCCCCTCTCACTCCTCCATACCCATCCCCCCCCCCCCCCATTTATTCTCCATTTTAATGAAATCCACAGGGCCATGCGTATGCGTCAAGCCAGGGGTCATGACTCCGGTGACCCCCCCGGTGACCTGTCTGTTTGGCCAGGTGTCCACAGCGCCAGGGTCCAGGTTGCCTGTCAGTTGAACTGGGCAGCAGGCCAAAGACCCCCAATGCTGAAGTCTTCTAGAGGCATCTCCCTTCCAGTCTGCATCTGCGCTTAGAAGGACCCCAAAGGAGAGACACTGGCACCGACTGGCACACAATACTCAGCAGTGCCCCCTAGGTCTGCCTGCATGCCTGCAAAGCACTCACCGGGCACTTCAGAGGCACCAGCCAATCAGCAGTGATGGGCAGTGGCAGACTTGGCCCCCCCCCCCATATACCCCTTCGGTTGTCGTGAGTGACACTTTGTCTGATTTTTCCAGTATCCCCCATGAAAGGCGCTATATAATGATCTCACCTTACACTCACCTCTTGTGTTCTGTTTAGCAAAGCACCTTGTGATGGCATTCAATGTGAAAGGCGCTATATGACATGAACATCCACCATCTTAGGTGTGTGTGTGTGTGGGCAGGGAGCTTGTGCCATATGTCATGGTGTGGCACTCTAGGCTGCCATGCCACATCTGTTTCTTACCAAGGCATGGCATTGTTGTGCCATTAAAACTCCTCTGGCATGGGACCAGAGCTGCCATTCTCTTGTGTGGAGCTGGCATGTTTTACCTGTGCCCAGGGGGTCTTTTTCCCCCAAGATCCCCAAAAACACTCAGGTCAGAGTAACTGGTGTGCCAGTGGGGTGCCCTGTGATGGACTAGCACCCAATCTGGGCTTCAGCCTGATTCTCTCCAGATGGTCTGCAGCCCCGTCTGACCTTAAACTGGGACATAGGATTGACATTGTGACATTAATAATAGTAGGGTTCCTGGGTTCAAATCCTGTGCCTGGTAACTGTGTGGAGTTGGCACCTTCTCCTTGCATTTATGTCCGCCTTCCTTCAGGTTTTCTGATTTTCCTTCCGTATCCAAATGTGTGTCCATCTCGTTAATTTGTTAATCCCAAATTGGGCCCCTGTGGGTGTGCCCTCTTCTCTGGGGTTGACTCCTGCCTTAAACCTGGTGCGGGCACTAGAGGCCCCAACTCTAATTTGACAGGTTTGAGAATATGATGGCACTAATAATTAGAGCAGGAGTGGCACATGGTTAGCCAGTATCTTGGGATCAAACATCAAGTCGTCCCATGGTTGGGGTTGGCATGTTCTCCCTGTGCCCAGGGGGGCTTTATCTCTGGATACTCCATTAGTCCTTCCACAGCCCTAAAAACACACAGGACAGAGTAATTGGTGGCTGTGGATTTGCTCAAAAGGGCATCTAAGGTGACCTGTGATGGAGTGGCACACAATCCAGGCTTCGGTCTCATTCTGTCCAGGAGGTCTTCAGCCCAAACAGTGACCTTAAAGTGGATAGATAATTATAATAGTAGGGTGGCACACAGTGGGCACTACAGTCCTTTCAGGTTTAAATTTCATGTGTTGTAGTTTTTTGGAGTTGGCACCTTCTCCCTGAGTTTGTGTTGGCATTGCTCTGGGAATTTCAATTTTCCTTCCACATCCAAACGTCTGCCCATCTGGCTAATTAGTTGATCCCAAACTAGCCCCCTGTGAGTGTGCCCTTCTCGCCAGGATTGGTTCCTGCCTTGTGCCTGGCGCTGCCCCTCACCACTCTGAATTGCATTTAGCAGGTTTAAGAATGTGATGCATGCTGTGCTGTGATTGGCTCCTCTATGCCCCCTGCTGGGTGACTTATTTCACGTGAGGAGCCCTGCGGACTTGTGAGACCCCCAATGCACCATGTTTGACCTGCATGGCCGCTCCTGGGATGAGCCCTCTTGACGGCATTCATTTCTTTTCCATATGAGGTGATTAAAGCGGAGAACGGATGCCAAGCGCCTCCCTGAAGAGACCCCGCAGCCCAAAGCACACATCCAGACGAGATTCCCATCTGCTGACCCCTGGGGGGCTCCCACAAATCATCAGCAAGTGACTTCAAGCAGGACTGAGGGGGCTTTACTGTGACGGGAGTCGACCCGTTTAGGGGGCTCTTTATTAAACATGGCGTGGAAAAGCAAGAGGGTCCTCATCCAGGTGCAAAACCCTCACTAAGGAGAAGTGGAGGCTGAAAGGAATTTAAAATGCAGCCCTCGCCAGAAACTGGCACAGCTGAGCCAACCAGGGATCTGGGTGCCAGCTGGAGGAAAACACACAGGCATGGTATGGAGCAGGCTGAGGACTTGAACCTGAGACTCTGAGACTACACAGCAGCAATACTGTCCAATGCACCACTCAAGTACAGTAAAACAGACGAAGGGGGTGCAAGTATGGGCAGTGCCAAGGGGTGGGGTGCCACAGGGCAACTGTGGGTGATGCGGACAGTGCAGGGAAAGGAAAATGAAAGTAATAAGGCGGGGCTGGCAAAACAAAAGAATAACTTCTGGTGGGTCGACGTGTGTGTGTGTGTGTGTGTCACAGCACATGTGTATAAGTATGGCTCGTGTGTGTGCACATATGTGTGTGTGTGTGTGTGTGTGTGTGTGTGTTTGTTGCTTCAGCTGACAATTTCTTCCTGGTGAGATTTACTTTGCATTAATGAGAAACTGGGGTGGGGCCTGGGTGGGGCGTGGCCTTTGCAGGTGCCTCCGGATTGGTCAGTTTCTAAGCCGTCCCGCTGAGCTGTGACTCCCAAATTCTTCTCCCGTATTTCTTTAAGCCTTGAAGACACAAGCTGCGCCCAGGAAGGTGCCACTGCCACAGGTTCAAATCCTGGCTCTCCCTGCACTCTCTTTAAAGTCGGCACGTTTCTTATCCCCCACAACTGTGTTTTATTTTTTGTTTTTTACTGGGTAAACTGGTTTCTCCCCGCATCCCTAATGTGACTCTAAAGGTGTGTGTGTGTGTTTATTTTTGTGTGTCAGCTGATGGACTAGAAGTCTGTTCAGAATTAGCTTCACCCCCATCTTTTAATGGGTTCAAGAAGTGCAGGGATGGGCGATGTCCACATTCTCAAGTTCACATGTTGATCCCATGGTCATGCTGGTGGGTTTCATGCACTCAGGTGGGTTAACTTGGCTCTCCGGTGGTAGAAAACTGTAAGAATGACTGGTGACTTAGTGCCAATGAGGAGCTCCAGGCTCTCAGCTGGATGTTGGGGTCCCCAAGCCCCCCTAACTGTGTGTGCAGCAGAGTGAGCCACACCAATGACGACTTCTGTGATCCAACATGAGGGGCTTTCACCTGGCATTGCCACAGTTGTACAAATATGAAGCATCAATGGAATGGCACTATATAAAGTCATAGGGTCACCAGGTTAGCCCCTAAATCACTAAATGACCCCAAATGAGAGCCTTACACTTGGCAGTGCTCCAGTTCTAGAAATATGACGACATCTGCCAGGCGTCCGAGAATGGCTCTTATATATGGAAAGGCGCTATATAGAGTCACAGGTTCAGCAAGTTTAGCCCCACCTCTGACTTCCTGTGTGACCAAGAGAAACATCAAACCTGCCAACTTTCTAAATATGACAAACAGTTAAGTATCTCCCAATGTGTTTATTATTGAAAGGCGCTATATAAACCACATGGCCAGCAGGTTAGTCCTCACCGCTCAATGAGGGGCTTTCACCTGGTGGTGTTCTGCTTCAGGTGTTCAACATGGAAAGGCGTTATATAAAGTCACAAGGTCACCAGTTTAAATGTCACCACTGACTTCATGTGTGACCACATGCATCATCAAACCTGCCAGCACTGCAACAGTAGAAAAAAACAGTTACAGTGTTTATTATGAAAGGCGCTATATGAAGCCACAGGGTTACCAGGTTATTCCCCACCACGGTGATTCCACTTCCATTGTGGTCCTTCATGAGGGGCTGCAGTCATGCAGATACGAGGACATCCACTGAACGGTGTGTAATATGGAAAGGCGCTATACAGAGCTGCCAGGCCACCACTCCACCACTAGCCCCCCCACTCACTTGAATCATCGAGTCTGCCAGCAATCTGACCCCAAAAACTGGAAAATAAGAGACGTGTAGCTAAGGAGGTGTTCACCTTGAAAGGCGCTATAAAATGTCACCAGGACACCAGCTTACTCCCTGGGCTGATTTTCTTTAAATCTTTTCCTGGTGACCCCCTCACTTCTCTCCACTGCTACCGTTTGTTTTACGGACCACCACAGGCTTCCCGTAAGTGCAAGTGGAGACACCCGCCAGCTGTGCCATCTGAGGCCGAGCCTTTTCCCGTAAGGCCACCGACGGCCACTTCCCATCTCTCTCGGGCTCCAGTGTCACAGCTGTTTGGGGTCTGGGCGCCGGGATGATGAGTCACAATGAGATCAGCGGTGGCCTTTGAAAGACAACATGGCTGGAAGTGAGAGGGAAAGGGGGGAGAGGCAAAGGGAGGGGGGCTTGAACAGCCCCCACACATGTCATACATAATGAGTGTGGGCACAAGCCTGGACAATGCCATTGATGCCACCACTGCCTGGCCCTACACTTGTCCTGTTTAAAGCATTCAAGGAAAAAGAAAAATTCAGTAAAGTTCACTACGGGAACGAGGGTCTTAAGGCAGGCAAGAAAGTGGGACATCGTCCAGGAGGGCATCTAATGGAGATCGACGGGCATCGTGGGGAACTCAATAAGCAAACAGAAGGATCCCACAAATAACTTGGTGATGTTTGACTGTACTATGGAGGAATGAGAGCCAGTGCTGCATGGCACACTTGGGGTAGGCTGGCCTGATCGGCAACAGGTTACAGTGTGCCCAGTTTAATATAGGGCCTTTCATGGCCATGCCCTGTGCTGCATAAGGATTGGCTGCCTGGAGTGATAGAGGGAGTGTGGAGTTTCTTTATGCTCAGCATCAGGTGCTTTTTGTGTGGTTGAGCGATCAGGTCATCGGACCCTCAGTGGTCTCTGCGTATCTTAAATCAGGTGTGCACAGCTTTAGATCTTCAAGACTAAACTCTTCAAAGCCCCACCCCTTTTGACAGTGTCTGTCTGCTGGGCTCCACCCTTTCTGACATCATACGTCTGTGTGTGTGTCTCTCTCTCTCTCTGACTCTCTCTCAGGCCCCGCCCTGTCTGCAGCATCTCCACCCTAAGTCCCACCTTTTCTGACTGTCTCTGGCCCCGCCCCTGCCGACACTGTCTTTGTCATTGGTGCCGCCCCTTCTAAGAAAGCACGTCTGTCCCAGGCACAACCCCCTTCTGACAATGTGTGTGAGTGTGTGTGTGTGTGTGTGTGTGTGTGAGTGTGTGAGTGAGTGTGTGAGTGTGTGAGTCCACCCCTACACACCACGATAGATGGATAGATAATGAAAGGCACTATACAATACATAGATAGATAGATAGATAGATAGACAGATAGATAGATAGAGGTGGCCATAGTCCCCCTGGTATTGTCACATGTCACACAGTCCCGTGAAATTGTGACTTACTGAGAAGGCGCTATATAAACTGAGCCCTTTTTTTTTTTTGAAAGGTGGCCAGTGACACACTGTGACACACCGTGACACACAATGGTGGGTGACAGCTGGACGACTTTACCGATTGTTGCCCAAGCCTGACCGAATCCCTTCAGGGCTGGCATTTCTAAAGGCTGCACGGCCTTTTCCGAGGTGGACGAGGGTCTCGGCACACAAATGGACTGACTGGTTCAGACTGGAGGTGCCCAACGGGGTCAGCTGTGAATTGGCATTGCTCATCTAAGCCTCAGATGGCTCCCCCACCTCCCTAATCCCACTGTAGCCCCCCCCCCCCCCCATTTCCTAATGGTCTCCCCTTTTCCACGCTCTCCTTTGTACCGTGCGGGACATCAAAGCCCCCAGCGTGGCGAGGCCCGGTCCTGCCCAGTGTTTTTAATTGCCTACCCCAGCAGCTCCTGCCCAGAAAGCCGAGGCCGGGCGGACACGGAGGGCAGCATCCCCTTCGCCCGCACAGCTGCTTGAATGGATCTGAAAGTCTAATGAGTGCGGGTTGTGAAAGGCGCCCGCTCACATAAAAGACCTGGGTGGTCAGCGTGAACAATTTCTCCTGCCACTTCACTCATTCCTGCAGTCCAAAGAAAGAGGCCTTCAATGAGAGCAATTATGGCGGCCGGGAGCGCAGCGGACACTCCAAGCCGGCTTGAAAGCCGCGGCCGCATTCAGCGGCACAAAAGTATTTTAATGATTTCCCCTGCGCGGAGCTCCACTTGGGCAGGAGCAGTGCCCGAATGGCCGCCTTTCATTGTCTTTATTTAGGGAAAAGGATTAAAAGGACGAAAGAGACTCACTCGGCGGCGTTCGCTCATGTCCGCCGGGCTCGGTGAAGGCCCCTTGTCTCGCTGCCAGCTCCGCTTCTGCCTTCCCTTCGTCCTACGCACAAGGAAAGAAAAAAGAAAAGAAAAGAAAAGAAAAGAAAAGTGGCACTTCAAACACTGGGCGCTTTCAAAGAGCTCCCAGACAAAGGGGCCGTTTTTAGGCATTCCTGGGGCAAGTCTTCCCAAACAGCGGGACAGTGGGTAATGCCAAGCTGAACAACCAATGGGGACCGGGCAGTCTTTTGAAGATTAAGAGGGGCACCTTGGCGCATCATCACCTGCTCAAAAACAAACTCGAGAAGAAAGTTTATTGGCCCGCTGGCACCTCGCTCTTCTACAGGCCATCCCAGCTGTCCCCGTGCCCATGTGGGTTGGTCCCACATCCCCAAGACTTTCATGGGAACTCCACTGCATTTCATGGGTGTGCCCCATAATGCATTGGCACCCCATTCAGGTTCCCAGCTAGGATGCCCAGAGCTCCCGACATCACACCCACTTACCTTCACTTAGTGTCCTTTCAACGCCATGGACTGGTGCCATCGACAGTGGCACAGTAACTACACCACCATGGTGAAAATGACAACAATAAAAACTCAGAATGGTTCCCTAATTTCATTCCCTTTGCAGCGTGCCAGTCCATTCCAGGGCAGAGCATCCTTGGGATGTAGGGGGGAACCCAAATTAAGATGGGGGCAACCTGCAAAGCCCACACAGGAAAGGAAGGACTCCAGAGATCTGAAGTGGCAGTGCCAACCACTATGCCAACACCCTTCATATTTACAATCCCAGGTACTGCCCATCACAGAGCCAGTCTAGGCAGCATGGAATGCCAGTCTGCCAAAAGGTGGAATAAAGAAATATAATGTAACATCCAAACTCCTAGAAGCATTGGGCACAAGGCAATGCCCAACCATGGAAGGAATGCCAAGCTGTGCAAAGGTGGCATGACCTACAGTAATGTGATATAACGTTCAGACTTGCTTAATGTGATTCAAGGTTGTCGGAGTTGAGCTGTGCCCTGGTATAAGACAAGCCCCAACCCTGGGTGGTGCCCCTGCCCATTGCAGTGTGCACAGATGCTCACAGGGCCAGGCAAACTGAACAAGGTCTTCTGTGTGACATGGGAGAGATGTGGTGACAACATGGAAACTCTACACTGACAATATCTAGGTGTAGAATTCAGGACATTAGAACTCTGAGGTGGCAGTGCCAAACACTATGCCATCATACATTAGATTTACAGTCCCAGTCACCAGGAGCCATTGGCTCTTTAACAGAATATTCCAAGTTAGGGTCCTGGAGCCAGGCTGGGTGGCATCTCACAAAGGGCAGAAACCAACACAGCAAACCACACAAGACACAAACCCTGGAAGGAATTCCAGCCTGTAGGAAGATGGCATGACACTTAGTAATGCATTGTGACAATCACAAATGCTGAATGCAATTCAAGGTCATAGGGGCTGAGATGTGCCATGGCATGAGACAAACTCAAACCTGAGTGGTGCCCCTGCCCATTCCAGGGCACACCAGTGCTCAAAAGGGCCAATGTGGAGTTCCCAGTAAACTAAACGTGGCAGGAACTCCACATGGAAAATCTACAAAGACAGTGACTGGGTGCAGAATTCAGGACTGCATGGCTCTGAGGTGGCAGTGCCAAACACTGTGCCACTATACACCAGAGTTTCAGTCCCATGTACTGCTCACCAGGAGCTGTTGGCATTTGACATTTTAACATCACACTTTAGAACCCATTTAATCGAATTCAGAGTCATGGCATCACAGGCTGGGCAGAAACCAACCCTGGACAGGATGCCGGACTTTTGAAAGTGGCATAATGTAACACGATATACTGTCCTCGGATTTGCAGGGGGGCTGGGGCCTTTCCTGGCAGCATTAGGAAGGAATGCCAGCTGTGAAAAGCTGGTATGATGTCCAGTAGCGTGATGTAACATTACAACTTGCTTAATGAAAATCAAGGTTGCAGGGGGCCTACAAGCCCCCATGCCTGGCACACGATAAGATCCAGCCCTGGAGCCCATGTGGAGCCCCCAGTAAAGCAAACTGTGCAAAGTGGCAGGAAACCCTCATGGACATGGGGCAACATGCCAAGTCAAAGACTCTCGGCTTCTGAAATGGCAGGGGCACACACTATGCCAGCATAGTTTCAAGTTACGACCTTATGTGTTCCTTAATGTTGGCATTTGACATTCAACCCAGTTCAGGCTCACAGCCCATCTGGGTGGCATTACACACTGGGCAGAAACAAACCTCTGAAGGGGTGCCAGGGTTTAGAAAAGTGGCACATTTTGAGATGATATCTACTGTTCTCAACCTTGCAAGTGGACAGGAGCCTCTCCTGGCAGCACTGGGCACAGGGTAAGACCCATTGGCACCGCAGATGTCCTCTGATGACATGACATTGAGACAGTACGCTGTTGGCCTTACTGGTTAATTCCACTCTGTGTGGATCACTGATGTCATACATGAAGCTGGCATGTCCCCATCAAGAGACCAAAGACTGATGACTGCTAACTTGGTGTGTCTGTGCCCACACCCTGTGCTGAGCAGGCATTCTCAACAGTACTGGCTCCTCCAGGTGACACAGGTGTAGACTGAGTGAGAGGAGGTGTTTTGGGGGTCCGCATCAGCGACAGACTCATATCACAGAGGAACTGTGAGGAGAAAGGGCAGAGCAGGAGAAGCCATTGCTTTAATGTGGGCAGTGCCATCCTTCACACCTTCTACAACTCTATGATGGTTAATGTGGTGTGCGGGGCTGGTGACAACACTTCAAGAGGGGACCGCTGAATCAATAAGCTAACTGCAAAGAGTGGGTTCAGTTATGGGATGCACTCTGGACCCCCTTAGAAGTAATGGAAGAGGAGGAGAAAATGAAAACAAAGCTGAGTACCATCAAGAACAACGCTGAACATCCTCTCTGTGACACAACAACACTGGGGACTTTCAGACAAGGAAATCATTTAGCAGAAGTGTGTGAATTATACTTTTATAGATAGATAGATAGATAGATAGATAGATAGATAGATAGATA
>JANRMT010062796.1:111167541-111193013 GCA_026402145.1 Polypterus bichir lapradei | reverse complement strand
CCTTTGTTCTGCTCAAATGACGAGTGACAATCCAACCGCCCACAGGTAACGCTCACACCTGTCGCACCTCTGGAGGAATGTGTGACCCCGGCGGGGCGTCCTGAGCAAGTGCTGGAGTTTTGTCAGACACCTCAGGACACATTCACGCCGCGTACAAATGGAGGCTTAAGCATCACCAAGGGGATTGTGGAAGAGATTCGGAAGGATTTAGGGATTTGAAAAGGCCCATCTGTGCTGATGTGTGCATGCGGCGGGGAGAGGAAGACAAACAGAAACAGGCAGATTATTAATTCAAGGATGAGTGAAGCAGCCCTCCGCCTGAAACATCAGACAGCGCTCACTTACTGGACTGCGGGGTCCCGTCGCTGAAAAAGCTGCTTCTGCTCTCCAATTACGTAACCCCGCCCCCCCCCCCCAGTCAGCCCAGACTTAATTGCACTGCAGCCCCCTTTCTGTCATCCTGGGCTTTTACATTAAACAGGCTGAGGCATGGTGGGGGGACACGGGGGCCCACACTGAGAGAAAAAGGACCCCATAAATAAATCACAAGCCTTTTAAAACACAGGGGGGCCATTTGTTTTAATGAAGCGCCTCGAGGTCACCGAAGCGACCGTCAGGTATGCGTAAAATCCCCCCCCCAGCCCGTGGATTAAGGGGTCAGACTCGGCTCACGACTCGTTTGAGCTTCTCAGCCTGCCGTAACTGTGAGCATCGAATTACCGGATGGTCCCAAACTGTAAAGGTGTGGATTGTGCTGTCCCGTGTCATCTGAGCCCACAGGGGGCGAGCCGCCATCGTCTCTAGAAATCTCATTCTGACACTTCAGCAAAGCCGGCGAAGACTTTGAGTTGGTGGGCCGAGTCCTCCATTCCTCTCGGAATCTCGTAAAAGGCGCCAGTGACTTCTGAACGCCTTTGGAAACGCAAGAAAGTAGGAATGCAGACCCGCCAGTTTATACGGCAGGTTGGAACGCATTTGAACTGTGGATGAAAATAAGACAAGGCAGCTCCGAGAGAGGAAGATGAGCGGGACGATGACAGGCTGTGGTCGGGGGCACCAACGCCTTTCCTTCTCCCCGCAGACCGACAGAAGAACAGAAAACAACAAGTAGACGTCCCACCCGCGCCTGTTCCTGACCTCAAGTCCGGCCCCTTCTGATGACCTCACTAGACTTCAGACCCGCCCCCTGTAAGTGTCCAGCACTGAGCTAAGATCAGCCACTTTACACTTCTCTGTCTCTACAATACAAATCTTCATCAAGTGCCTGGCTGTATTTTACAATCTGGATTGGAATAAATGTTGTGATGCCCAGGGGCGCATGCAGCCACCCTACACCCCCAAAACAAACAGGCAGGACCCCAATTGCCACGCAGCACACAGTTTATTTATTTACAGTTTCCAGCACACACAGCCCTTTACACCTTCACTCCTCCTCATCCTCACGACTCTGGCAGTCGACTTCTGGTGACCGGCCCCAGATTTCATGTCCCCCTTTTTCCGCCCACACTTCCACCAGTTGGGGTCCTGAAAACATCAAGGTGCCCCCCACGGTGGTGGCCACGGGCCCCAGCAGGGTTGAGCCCCCATGACCCGTGACCCATGCTGGGCTGCCCTCTCTCAGTCCGGGGGAGAAACTGACCTGGAATACTCTCCCCCACCCCCCAAGTCCTTCCAAGTGTAGATGCCACACGGGCTGGACGGACATCCCGGCCACAAAAGGAAGCAGAGCCGGAAGGAAGATGTGGACAAACAGCCCCTATAGAAGCAAAGAGATCGCTAAAGGAACTGTTATTCCCCCAGCATGCTAGGTGGCAGCAGTCCCAGATATCCCCACCCAGTGAGAAGCCAGCAGGGCATGCTGGGAAATGTAGTCTGGCAGGGCAGCCCTGCTGGGGTCACAGGGTGCTGCAAGAGGGAGTTCCAAGGAAACAAGCTCCCTGCTCAAATAATGGACTTCCGTGTGACCCGGAAGTGCTTCCATCGGGCAAGCGGCCTGGCACCCGAAGTACTCCCGGGTCTGTAATAAAAGGGACCGCACTCCCTTATCCAGGCGAGTCGGAGCTGGGCGGTAGAGAGGCAACACCTGACTGGAGGAGGGCAGTGCGGTGGCGTTTTTTGGAGGTATTTAAGTAAAACCTTTGTTTATTTTGATGAAGGACTGCGTTTTGGTGATCGTATTGGGGTTTGGGGCTCACCGACGTCCGGGGTTTCTCACACAAGGTAAGGGCCCCAGCCGTCCGCCACAATGTCTATCGGCAGGCAACTCGAAGTACCTATAATCACTCATGGCGTCCTCACTTGTTCTCTTTGTACCATCAAATTGGCATGCGTGGCAGAAAAAAAATACAATTGGACGTCCATGCAAATGACGTGCCCTGAAAGGGTCCTGGTGCTGGGTGCCGATTGGCATGGCGAGCTTGCACTGTACAGAAGCACAATGGCACCGGTGACGCCGGCTTTAAAAACCCGCCTGGCACTGCTCTGATGTACCCGGACAGGGCAGTGGGTCACATTTGTAATCGCGTGGTGCTCAGCACAATTACATCCCTATGTGCCCAGGAGCAGCGCCTGAAGTGGAACCGAACAATGGGAGAGCTCTCTTCAGTCAGTACCATCTTCCTCCTCTTCCTCCTCCCAGTTTACACAGCAGGGCTCTTGGAGGTTAGAGAGTGTCGTAAGTGCCCATGAGGAAGGATGGCCAGGAGGAGGAGGAGGAGGATTTCTTGAACACAACCCGGCCAGAACGCCTAATAATTACCATCCTGGCTGGACAAATGGACTGGCGAGAGCGGGAAGCCGGGAGCAGTTCATGCCCAGTAGTCGCAGTTTGGACACCTGCGGGGCTGCAGGGGTCCCTGGGTGACAACAGTGTGACAATGAAGTGCCTCCAACAAGTCACGATATGCCACTGGCAGCACTGCCAGGTCCAGCTTAAAAGGAGTCCCGTGCCGTCGCTCATGGAGTCGGGAGGCAGTGGGTGAAACTCACAGGAGGAGAGGAGAGGACAGGAGAGGCAGCACTGAAATGCGCCCGTTGGCTCCAAAAATTCTTATTTCTGGGCTGTGCGGATTATTTTGATGCCAGACTGGTGGCGGGTCTTGCTGTGTTGAGGGTTTGGGGGCTCGGTGGCACGCAGTGTGTATATTACTATATGATATCGGAGGGAGGGGGTCACCAATACTGGCCCACTCCACGCACTTTTCGCAAGCCCCGCCCCCCACGCCGCCATATTCAAATGTAACACGGAAAGGTTGCAGCTGCCCAGGATAAGCATATTAGGAGATGAATGAAAAATAATGTCACGTTGCTGACAAGCTGCATTAGCCTGGCACCGACACACCTGCGTCATCAGTCACCCACCCTATGAGCCGATATTCCATCATGCAAATGAGGGGCTTCAGAGGACCGGGCAAACTGAAACAAAGTCACAATAGAATTCCAACCCGTGCAGCCACTGTGAACGCTCACGTTAGAAATAGCGTGCAACCTAAGAGAGCAAAAGAAAAGTAAAGAGATAAAGCACGGGCACTCAGCGCCCTGCTGGAAAAATAATCAAAAGGTCTCAGCAAACTTACAAGAGTCCCACAAGGGGAGGGATGACCGTAAACCCCTGGCTTGTATAAACAGGGCAAACAAAGACTCTTTACTAAATAAGACCGACTTCCAAAAATGTAAGTTAGAAAGACACAAAGCTCACGGAACAAGACAAAAAAAAAAAGGCACAACAAGCTGGCAAAATGCAATGCATGGTACCCAAGTCAAAAGTGACAGTCCTTAAACAGGGCAAGAAAATGTCAAATAGCCAGGAAATTAGGGTTAGAAAAACAAGAACCATAAAGCAGATAAACTCACCAACGCCAAGCACATACAAAGGGACTGCATTTCCCATCAGCCATTTAGGACTTAGGGGGTGGGCGGTCCTTCAATGGTGATAGACAGATGACCCCGCCTCTTGGGGAACCGCCCACAAAACAAAGAAGAAGAAGGCAGAACTTGTGTCCTACACAGAAATTCAACAGCCATCAACCCTGACAACAATACAGAAGTACACAAGTAAGAAACGTACTGTGAGCCTAAACAATAAGATTTAAAGTGCAAAACACAAACAAAAACGACCCAGAAAAGGGAACTGAAACGTAGCTCAGGAAAGTAACCCTGCGTGAAGCATCACAGTAAGACTGTCGTACTGTAGCTCTGCCACTGCTCCTCTCCTGGTGTGCTTCAAGTTCTTCTTTTGTGTCTTTGTTGTACATTTTTGCTTTATTTGTATGTGTTGCTATTTTTTATTTTTTATGATTTGTAGTATTCTTTACAATGTATGTATCTGCATCTAAGCCCGTCTTAGGCTCCATATGTTTTGTGGGTGCTCCTCCCATGATGCAGGGCCACCAGCCAATCACTGACCAAGAACCGCCCTCCGTCCAATAGCCTGGAAGATCTCCCACAGGTCCTGGCGGTTCATTGTCACTCTGCTCTGGAGAAGGTGACATCTTGTGCCTTTTTTTCTGGACCTACTGTGAATTATTGGATTTTTAACCCTTTTGCTCTGTTTTATTACCTTGCCTTGGATTTCTGCACTAGGATTTTGTTCAATTTGCTTTTCCTTTGCTTCTGCTTGTTCCTTTTGTGCTCTATGGAGGTTGCTTTTTAATAACAGAGCACCATGTAAAGGATAAATCTTTATAAAGATCCTGCATTTGTTCTTATTGCTCTTGATGGAGATATCCCCCTCTAGTGGGCGTTTTCAGAAGTACCTTGTTAACTTACTGGCACGCTCAGGTGCTTTGAATTCCCAGTTCATGATGGAACTGCAACTGAAAACCACTTTAAAAGTTGTGCAGTGCGACCTGCGCTCACAGAAGGCAGACGTCTAAAGCAAATATGACAGTCTGCCTTTCACATCTATCTATCTATCTATCTATTATATAGTGTCCTTCATATCTATTATATAGCGCCTTTCATTATTATATAGCGCCTTTCGCATCTCTCTATTATATAGCGCCTTTCATTATCTATTATATAGCACCTTTCACATGTATCTATTATATATTGCCCTTAATATCTATTATATAGCGCCTTTCACATCTCTCTATTATATAGTGCCCTTCATATCTATTATATAGCACCTTTCATATTATATAGCGCCTTTCACATCTCTCTATCTATCCATGTATCGTGATCAACAGGGGGTGCACAGCTCCCCAAACAGCTGACCCAACAGGCACAGATAAAAGTGCAGCACAACACCCGGCTTTATTATTTCAGCGGGAGACGCTTTTCAATCATTTCCCACCTTCAGAGCACAAGGCACAGCCCAGTAAACCACAGGCCCAAGCCCACAGTACTACTGTTTTACTATTTATTATTTATTTATGCACGTGCTTCTTGTTTTTATAATAATTTTAACAAATTTTACTGATGTGTTTGAGCTGCCTGCGGTGGGTTGGTGCCCTGCCCAAGATTGGTTCCTGCCTTGCACCATGTGTTGGCTGGGATGGGCTCCAGCAGACCCCCGTGACCCTGTGTTTCTATCTGTCTGTCTGTCTGTCTCTGCACCACTCCCACATCCACTGCACCCCCAAATGGTGTCAGGTCTAAGAGCCCCCCTGGCACGTCAGATGTCCACTGCCAGCTCTTTTGTCTGCTGCTGTTGAGTTGCAGTTTCTTCTCCCTGCACCACCAGACCAAGTCCACCTCAAGCCCCCTGTACTCCGACTCATCTCCATTATTAATGCAGCCTGTGATGGACCACAGGGGACCTTATTGTTCGAGTCCAGCGACATTCTTACTTGCACATACTTGTCAACGTGCAGCAGGTCTCCACTCTCTGGCGCCATGACTGGTGAGGAGATGAAACATCTCAGAACACACTTCTTATAGCAACTGGCATCCACCTGAACACGTCTTCTACTGTGCGTCATGTAACATCTGAACTTCCATTTCACTCACACACACACACACACACACACTGCAGTGGAATCACAGAGTCTTCAGCGCCCTTCACTTTCTGCACACTTTACTGTGTTGAGCATTTCATTTGAAATTGGATACATTGGCCATCTTCACCAATCAAGCTACACGCGATAAACCCATCAGGACAAAATGAAAACAAGTGAGCAGGAAATCAAACACTGAACTCTGTCATTCATAGAAGTACCCAGACCAGTAATTAAGGACTTTGTAGAAGCCCCTTTGACAGCAATTCCAGATTTGAATCTTCCTGGGAAGTCTCTACAAGCTTTGCACACCTGAATTGTTAAAAATCCCAAAAACTGAAACCTCTCCTTCATAGTAGGATTCAGACCCTCACTTCTGTACTTTGAGGAAACCCGTAAAGCAGCAATTACAGTTTTGGGTCTTCTTGAATTTGTCTCCACAAGTTTGGCACACCTGGATTTTGTAGTTTAACCCATTCTTCTGGGCAGATCCTTGCAAGTTCTATCCCTACCATTTGTCTATCTACTATATAGCGCCTTTCACATCTATCTATTATATAGCACCCTTCATCTATCTATATAGCGCCTTTCACATCTAATTATTTATATAGCACTCTTTATCTATCTATTATATAGCACCTTTTACATCTATCTATTTATTATATAGCACCGTTCATCTATATAGTGCCTTTCACATATATTTATCTATTATATAGCACCTTTCACATCTATCTATATAGCGCCTTTCAATTTATTTGTCTATATAGCACCCTTCATCTATCTATATAGCACCTTTCACATCTATTTATCTATCTATATAGCACCCTTCATCTATCTATATAGCGCCTTTCACATCTATTTATCTTGCTAGTTGACGTGAGTTTCTTTGAGGAGATCGCATTTCATTTTTCAAAATGCTCTTAAGAAGATCCCACTAATAAAAGAAGGCACATTTTGTAGATGGCTGCAGGATTGGCCTACACACAGAAATCAAAAGGTGATTTTTCCTTGCTAATTGTGCCGATGTCAGAAGTCGTGTCGGTTGACACTGGGGTACTGGGGAGCCGCTGCTCCTCTTTTGATTTATTTAAATAATCTTTAACTAAGATGGCGGAGGATGATAAATAAGATGCCACCCTGGCCCGGGTTTGTTCCCGCCTTGCGCCCTATGCTGGCCGGAAGAGGCTTCAGCGGACCCCCACTGTGACCCCCTTTGGGACGAAGCAGGCTAGTAAACGACTGATGGACTGACTGAATAGCGGGGGGCGTCGACCATCACTTTGTTAACCCTTTATATGCCCACCAGGAGCTGTCAGATGTCAACGAGTAACCCGCAGCACATTTGCTTTCTTAGCCTGACACACGCTGTGAGTGCCACTCTGCTTACCACATTCATGTTTTCTTCCTCGTCTTCACTCTTCATCTTTTCTCGGGCTTTTCAGTGGGTTCAGAAAGCTACCTGCAGAAACAGAACCAGGATCAGCCCTGGGCGGAAATCTTACGTTGGCACATAAAATCAAAGGAGTAAGAACAGCAGCTGTGTGGAATTTGCAGCTAAAGCAAAGGACTTCCACTTCCATCGCCTGCACATTAACACACGTGTGTTACGATCAGATGGCGCTTAACCGATTAAATGATAAAAAAAAAAAAATAAATGGGTAAACTGCTGGTGGCTCACAGTCACAGTTGGTCACGTAACGGATTCTTACCCGGACGGGACGCCTCCCTACTGGAAGGACCGAAGGAAGGAGCTTGCATGGGACGACAGAAGGCAGCCCCCCCCCCCCCCAGCTTGCTACAGTGCCATGGGGGGGTTTGGAGCACTGCTGGGGCTCGTGGCCACCACCAGGGGGTGCATGGAGAGCAGCTGAGCCCTCTGCAGGGCTTCCACCACACCGGGAAAAGTGCGGCCAGAAAAGGAGATTATGGACCACCTGGAGAAATTCTATAAAAGGGGGCCGCCTCACTTGATTCGGGGGGGGGGGTCACACAAAGAAAAGTGAGAAAGTGCGGTGGCCTGTGCTGCACAAGGTGGGAAAACGTTTGCCACGCTTAATGAAGGCACGTTGTGTGCCAGACTTGGGCTCAGTGCCTGTTGTGTCCGGAGTTTGGGGGGCTGTACGCCCCCTGGTGTAAATGTTGTGACAGATAGGGGGCGCCACTGAGCCCCATACCCCCGAAACTACTGGCACACAGATGGTCTCTGTTCAGAAGAGAGGTGTTTGTTATAAAATACCAGGCGACAGCCTTCTTCCTTTTGCTCCTCCGTCTCTTCCTTTTATGTTGGACCCGAGGGTACTCCTGGTGGAAGCGCACAATCCAAAGGAAGCACTTCCAGGTCAGTCCCTTAAAAATCGGGATGGAAAATCCCTGCAGCACCCCCTGGCAGCACCCATGGGAACCAGCAGGGCTGCCGCTTAGCACTACAACTCCCATCATGCCCTGCCCTGCTCTGCTCTGCCCCGCCTCTCTCAGGCTTTGTTGACACTGATGAACAGAAAGAGTCCATCCATCCATCCATCATCCAACCCGCTATATCCTAACTACAGGGTCACGGGGGTCTGCTGGAGTCAATCCCAGCCAGCACAGGGCACAAGGCAGGAAACAAACCCCGGGCAGGGCACCAGCCCACCACAGGGCACACACACGCACACACACCAGGGACAATTTAGGATCGGCAATCCACCTAACCTTCATGTCTTTGGACTGTGGGAGGAAACCGGAGCAGACACGGGGAGAACATGCAAACTCCACACAGGGAGGACCCGGGAAGTGAACCTTCAGGTCTCCTTACTGCGAGGCAGCAGTGCTACCCACTGCGCCACCATGCCACCAGAAAAAAAAAAAAAAAAAGAGTCTTTCATGTCAAAGTGGAATCAGGTATCTGTGAAGTGGTCGAAATGAATTACAAATATAAAACACAAAAAGCATCGAACTCTCGAGTCTTCACCCCCTGAATCTTCACGGGTGCAGCCAGTTGGCTTTAATGGCGATCACCTGTCCTGGGTTTCCATTAACTGGATCTGGTGGCGTGTCACTATGGTGGCCTAACTGACACACTGAAGTTAAAAGAAGGCAACAGGAGCACAAAGTCCGGGGATGGAGACACGACAAGTCACCGAGTGCCCACCTTCAACCCGTCATGAAGACATGAAGAAAAAAAATATATGAGGGAGGCCATCAAGAGACCTCCGAGGACCCTGAAGGAGTCACAAGCTCCAGGCGGTAACACCTGGCACAGAACAACTGTGCCCGAGTGCTGCTTTCTGGGAGCGTGGCAAAGACAAGCATCACGGACATCATGTCGGATCTGAAGGAAGATGAAGGTGCAGGACCGAGCTGATCAGGCACGTTGGCCCCTCATAGAAGTAGCGAGAGATGAGGAGGAAGATTTCATAACGTTCAATAAACAGCACCCCTGCCAAGGTGCCACCCAAGGGGATGGCCCTGTGTCCTCACGCCTGCCCCACCTCGACTGCTCTGTCACCGTTTGAAGTTGTCATCCTTCTCCTTTCCTCTTTGCTTTGGCTGCTTCGGTGTCCTTTTGTTGTCCGCGCTGCTGCCTCGCAGTATGGAGATCATGGATTCTCATCCTGGGTCCTCCTTGAGTGGAAAAGTGAGAAACGTAAATATGAATTATTATTCAAGCATCGTCACACACGTGCGCTTAGGGGGCAGCCAAAGGGTCCAGATGAGCGTGAAAGAGCAAGAGATTGGCGATTGGAAGAGAACAGAACAACAGAAGAGTAACGAAATATCCTCACCTCAATCCCACGCAAAAGCATCGCCCTGATGACGTCACTTCCGATTCCATTTATTTTTTATTCCTGATGATGCCACCTCCCAGTCCCATCCTGATGATGTCACTTCTGATCCCGCCCTGATGATGTCACTTTGGCCCTTGTTATGGTGATGCCATTTCCAGCTCCGCCCTGATGATGTCATTTCCCAGTGCTGATGACATCAACGCCCCCCCGGTCCCCCCTGATGACGTCCCTTCTGGTCCCGCCCTGATGACGTCAACCCCCCCGGTCCCACCCTGATTATGTCACCCCGGTCCCGTCCTGATGACGTCGCTCGTGCGGCTCACCCTGATAACTTCACTTCCGGCTCCTGATGAAGACGTCGTTTCCATTTCTCCCACCCACCCCCAATGACATCACTTCCTTCAAGAGCATTTCCGCTTCCTCTCAGCGTCTAATTTCCCGCCATCCTTCCATAAAAGGACCCCAAAGAAAACACTTCCTGTCAAATGTTTGCTTTTGCAGTTCTGACCGTCGATTCAGTCTTTCGAGACCCCTCAGTCCACCGCCATTATACTCTTTATTTTTGAGTCTTCTCTGCTTATTCCTTCACAGCATGTAAGGACTGTTGGCACACAACGCTGCCATTTATTGGTGGAGTCAAACTTTTCAGCCCTCACCATCAGTGCCATCTTAAGAGCATTATAGGCCCCCACCGGCAAAGCAGTGCACTGGGGACCCCCACCTACACAACCACTCCGCAAGTCAGAACATTCATAGATTAGCATGGGGGGCCCTATGCTGGTGGGGTTTCCCCGGGCAACTTCCCAGCGTGCCCTGCTGCTCACAATGAATGCCCACTTCTGCACACACTTGTCTGTTTGGTCTTTCACTTGATCACTGGGGTCATAAAATAAAACAAAGAGGTGGGCGATGACCCCCGTTTATTGACCGGCGGACAAAGCAAAGAAAATATTTGAAAAAGCCGATCCAAAGACTCAAAAAGGCAATTGGCAAAATGAAACAGTGAAATGGCTGGCAGAAACGACGTGGAGGGAGATGACATCGCAACGGGTGGACGGAAGTGACGTCTTCATCTGGAATCAGCTGTGGAAGTGACGTTGGGCGGCCATTTTGCGAATCCAGAAGCTGGTGTGTCGAGAGGCGTTAGTACCATAAATCAACCCTTCATCTCGTGATGTGTCACTCACCTCAGGGCTCGTCGACTGCCCCCTAAGCGCACGTGTGTGACACTGGGGTCAAACCATTACACTTGAGCATTTGAACAGGCTGCTTCAGTAGATACGGGTCAAATGTCCAGAGTCTTATTAAAAGTGCACAGGTTTCTAATCTTCTGCAATTCGTCAGGAACTCAAGAATGAGGACGTTGCCCAGAGTCACCCCCATGGCTGGACGTCTAACCCGCAGGCTACGGGGGCCTCAGAATTATTCCAGTTCCAGTCATCTGCTCTTTGATGTCCACTATTCCACGAGTTAACTCGTCCACCCCTATAGTTGCGGGCACACATTGGCATCCTGCCGCTTACACGCTGCCAGCATTAGTTTGTACCAACAGGAGAGCTGAATACGGGCATTTGATCCACAAAGGGCATTTTTTGTGGCGTTACGATAATGGCGGATGCTCAGGAATGGCCTGTGACCTCATCGTTGACTCGAGTCCTGCAGAGTACAAAGGTGATGACTGTGCACAAATTTCACACTCTGTGACGTCACCTCTGCACATGCGTGGTGTCACCGGAATGCTGGGCAACTCTAAAAGCTGCCATCCACTGGACCACCAGGGCGCTGTATCTGCTACCGATAGCCCATCACCACATTTCAGTCGTGCTGCAAGTGAAAGCCCGTAGTTCTGACGGAGGCCAGCGTAGACGCACACACGGTGGAACCAACGCCAGGTGCTCACTATGTTACTTTTACATGAATTGCTTGGCAGGCACTTTTACGTGAGGCGACTTACAAAAGCGGCCCACATAACTGAGTAAACATCCATCTGGGAAATAAATGTCACAGCGCAAGGGGACAAAGCTGATCATCAGAGGCGACGAGCTCAGTGACCGACACAAGCAACTTACAATGAAACCTAACAGCTAATAGGAGTTAGGGAGACATTCACCAAACAAAAGAAAGTGGCCCGGATTGGAGATGGGCAGCTCATGCCAGCTCTGGATGGAGATTTGTGACCCCTAAGAGGTGGCATCACCACAGCAGAGCCGAGTGATGAAGAAGGAGAGCAGAGGACCTCACGAGAGTCTCCATGGACAGTTACGTAGGGGTTGACCCATCGAGCAGATGAACTTATTAGGAGCCACAAAAGGAAGTCCGGGCAGAGACGTGAAAAGAGTAAATGGTGTGTGCCCACCTGCTAGGTGACACATGCCAGCACTCCTGCCAGCAGAGAGATGCATTAGTCCAGACGTGACAAGAGCAAAATCTGGCTAAAATATGAAAATAATGATGTTATTTAAGACGGGGTAAATAAAGTGCATCGACCGATTGTTTTGTGGGCCCTTTATTCCTCACCTGGCCCTTTGTCTTCTCTTTCTTTCTCTTTATCTCTGTCCAAACAGACCTGCCATGCTGGGCCCCGATTGCTCCTCATCTCTGTAGCATCGAGCTCTTAAGGCTTTGCACTTCAGACATGGTGTGACCCTGAGCAAGTCACTTCACCTGCCTGCGCTCCACCTGGAAAAACAAAACTGCCTCTCAAATGTGCTAAAAGGTGTCAGCCAAACAAGCAGGGCTGTCCTAACAGCATTACAGGGGGGCAAAGCAGTCCACTGGGGGCCTCAACCTACACAACCACTCAGCAAGTCACAACATACAGAGATCAGCATGGGCCCCTGTGCCCGTGGGGAACTGCCCAGTGTGCCCATGTGTTAAGATGGCCCTGCTGCTTACTGTTGTTCTTCTGGAGGGTCTACTCGAGTCCAGGTGGTCTGCCCAGGCTTTGATGTTACATCCTTGGTTTTTTGGTGGTTCTGTCGGAACACCTAGGTGAGGCCCGAACAATAACTTGACACTTGGTGACCAAATGTTTGTGTCAAATGTAGCTTCTGTAGGGAGAACGTTCAGCAACCTCAAGCTGACATTGTTTAACAATGTCCTAAGAACGTCTTGTGGATTTTGCCGGTCTGAGTAATGAACCAAACATTGCCTGAACAATTAATGCTGCCATTAGATTTCACAAAAGAAAGGGCAAGGAAGGCACTTTTTAAAGCAATTGTAAGCAAATTCAGCCTCTGTAAAGCTTTGATTTGCAATTCATCTTACAGCCTTTGTGGAACTTGAAATGTTAATAAAAGGATGATCAAATGTGTGTTTTTCACTCCTGATTGGCATCCTTTTCTTTGCCTCATCTTTTCACTCAGTCATACTGGAAGGAGATCTTGATAGGAGCCTCAAATGCAGAGCATCAATAAATCCACTCCACCCTTCTCTCACCTTACGTTTACAACAGGATGGCTAATGAAGTAGGAAAGGGGTCCTGAATGTACTTTCGCACCACTTCATTAAATTCCTCTCCCAGTTCGCCCCATTGCTCACCTGCCTAGCCCAGTCGAGTCATGGAGAAGCCTACTGGATTCCGCTTTCCAGGCTGTCAAGTGAAGCGGGATTGCGAGTTCGGCGTCTCTACCCGTGGGCGGAGTCCGGATAGCGCGCCTGCCCTGTGTGGGCGTGGTCAGGCGGGCGGCGGGCGGCGGGCTCGGCGTTATAAACATGTGCTTGGGCCCGCTTCATTTTGTGAGGCGCTGTGATGCGGGCCGGGGCAGCTCTTGGCGAGGGAGGAGGAGGGAAAGACTTGGCGTACTACTGAAAGAGTCCCTGCTGCCCAAGATGCCAACATACCTTTTCAGCCAGCTTCTCCAGGTGGAGGACGATCTGTGTAAGGTAAGGGACGAGCTGCGGAGTTTGAGCTCCACCGAGCTTCTCGTGCGCGGCGTTTGGGTTTGACTTGCGCTTTACCCGCGAACTGCGTCACTGAACTGCCAGGTCCTTCTCCCGGCCCGTAAACTTTTTGAGTTTGGCTTAACTTGACCCCGTGACGGCTCGTTTGTCCGGTGTTCACTCTTCGCCACGATTGGTACAGCGGGTGGCGTGACTTGTTTTAAAGAATAGCCCGAAGGTATGGCGGCGTGCGGTGCCGGCTGTTTGTTTTTAATCGTTTTCGCAGGTTATTGCCTGCTTTACGCCGCTCACTCGCTCGCTCAGACGGACTCGATATACTCGGCCAGGACTCGAAAAGCCCGTCAACTCCACTCAAGTTTGTTTGGAATTTTCCTGAAGTCGACGAAGACAACAAAAAAAATAAATAAAAACCAAGTAGCGAGGAGTTGACGGCGCTCCTGGCCGAGCCGTGCAGCTGGACGTGCGGCGAGGACTCGCATTGTAAGGGCGCTTTAAAAGTGGCTGCGCTGGAACAATTAGCGATTGTTTGCAGGTTTGTGCGGTTGGCTCGGAACT
The DNA here is from genome assembly GCA_026402145.1 of Polypterus bichir lapradei. NCBI lineage: Eukaryota > Metazoa > Chordata > Cladistia > Polypteriformes > Polypteridae > Polypterus > Polypterus bichir. The sequence goes on along the minus strand of JANRMT010062796.1, from coordinate 111,178,852 downwards.
TCATTGTGCGGGAAGCCTCCGTGTTTACTTTTGAAAATGCCTGCCAGCCGTTAAAAGCAAGTGTGCGTTGTGCTGCTTTTCAACAGGTGTGTTAGCATTAAATACTAATTGGCACTTCATTGACATTTTCATATTTTTTTTTTTTTTTTTTTTTGCACCCTCGATGCACAATCGAGTATTTTTTCCCCTCAGCATTCCCAATATTCCACACTGGTCGCAATTTACAAAAAGGTAAAAGCTGTTTTGTTTTGCCTTTGGATTCACTGCTTACTGCAACAAGTTAAATTTTTTTGAATGTTGTGTTTTCTTGAATCGCATCCTAAATGTTGCTGTCATGCTGCTTTTGCAGGGCTTCCTGAACCTCGAGTTAAACGATGGCACCGGATCATCTCCCGTAACCAGCGTTTTCAAGCCTGACGCGTCCTCCTGTTCCCCGATGTCCGGAGGTAACGCAGTCAGCTCTCTGAGCAGCGGTCAGAAGAAAGAAGGTAGATTTTTAGCCCGACCCCAATCTGTGGAGCCACCTGCTTTACTTCACCAAGCCAATGCCAGGCAGTGGGAAAGGCACTCGCTCAGTTTAGTGGAAGGAGATGCTGGAAATCTGGGGTACACCGCTTCAGACCCTCAACTTGTTAACCATTCCACTCTTCATGTCGTGCCCAGCTCGGCGTCCCCACTGTCTTCACGTTACAAGACCGAATTGTGCCGTACTTACGCAGAATGTGGGACTTGTAAATATGGAGCCAAGTGCCAGTTTGCCCACGGCTACAATGAGCTTCGAGGCCTTGCGCGGCACCCCAAGTACAAGACTGAGCCTTGTCGTACCTTTCATACTATTGGTATTTGCCCGTATGGTACAAGGTGCCACTTTGTGCACAATCTGGAAGAGCAGCTCCAGTCTCAACGACCGAAGCAAGAGTTACGAAGCCAGAGGCCACCGCTGCTGAAACAGAGCTTCAGCTTTGCAGGGTTCCCTTCTGTCCCTTTCATCAAAGAGTCATCTGTTGCCTACACCAGAGTGCCTTCAGCCTCCCCACCCCCTGCTGCACTCCTCTCTGAAATGGTCGTGCCAGGTTTTCTGGAGGAGTCCGGCATGTTCTCTCTTGTCCAAGATGAAGGCCTGGAGCTGGATAATTTTTTCCCCTCGCCAGATTCCGGCAACTGCTCTTATTACTGCACAAGTCCGGTGGAGTGTAACCCCTCAAAGCTTCAGGGTCCCGCTAGCGTCTTCCCTCTTGCCGGCTCGAGCCAGGTGGTAAGCCAGCCTCCGAGCGCTTTGCCTCACTTGGCGACTGGATCCCGGAGTTTGTCTTCTACCTCCCTTTCCGATCTGGAGGGGGTCTGCAGCAGTTCCAGCAGCCACAGTGGCTCGGAGTCGCCCATCTTTGAATCCTGCGGTCGGCGTCTCCCAATCTTCAGTCAGCTGTCTGTGCCAGAGAACCAGGCCAAGGAGAACGAGGACTGTTTGATCCTGTCCTGCTGAGGATCTGTGACGTTATGATCCAAGTGTGCCACTGATGTTCCTGTTTCACTTTGTATACTATGGTATACTTCTAAGTTCTGGGGTACTTCACTCCTTTGCAGCTTTATTCAAGCTGGGTTGTGTTTGCATGTGTTTGGTGTGTTTTATGCCACTTTGTAAGATGCCAAAGAGGGCCGAGTGTCCTTTTTAGAGTTCTGTTTAAAACCCGCTGCAGAGCGGATCCCGGGTAAGTCAAAAATTGCACTCTGGCACTGAAGTTATTTGCACAGGCCAGTGTTTCAGATTTCCCTTGTGCCCGTAACTGAGACTGGGTGCTTGGGTGTGTATTCCTGCCTCCCTTGGGAAGTTGCTTTTGTGCTTTTTTTATTTTTTTTGGGCAGACATGTCTGAGCAGATTTTTGTTTGAAATGGAAGCCTGTTGCTAGTGGCAAACGAGAGTTCAATTTGGAACGTGTTACCAAAGTGTCTTGAAGTTCCTTGCTGCCTGCCCTGCCCGCGGTGCCATAAGGGTGCCAGAGAATGACGAGTTGTCCTAATTGTGGCCTTTTCAATGCATTCGGCAATGCTTTTCTGTTTTCTTCTTCGTTCAATTTGTGAAAATGTTCACTTGTTTTTTTTTTTTAAACAAAAAAAAAAAGAAAACCGTTAGAATTTTAATTTGTTTACTCGTATTTAGAATTGTTTGTTATAAACAAGGTATTTTTTGCTACAAAAGAGCTTTAACAGTTTTAATCTGATGAGACTTGAGAGTATTTTTTACTTCTTGTTTTATAGCCGAGTTTGATTATTGTTCTTCATGGATGTGATGTCTGTATTGGATCATTTCTGGACTGCCGGACAGTGAGCGGTGCTTCTGATTTAATAAGCTAATCAAGTCTTTATATAGAGAGAAATGTGAAAACCATACGTGCCGTTAGTCTTCTTGATCCTGGTGGGGGGAGGGGGGGTCTTCCAAACTCTTAGGAATGATTTTTCTTCCCTCATTTTAGCCTTTAAATCACCTTTTGTATTTTTACTTTTTTGGTATTTTGTACATTGCTTTTTTTTTTTTTTTTTTTTTTTTAGTAATTTATCATTTTATAGTGTTTATTTACTTGAGTCGTGGTTTTTGTTATTTAATTTTAATTTATTTTGGTTTGTATTTATAGAGCATTCAACTTTTGTTTACAAATGTAACTTATTTGAGTTGTTTCCGCAGCGCCCCAAATAAATCCATGCCATCTCAGAGAAATGAGACGCTTGATGTTTGTGGACTTTCACATCTGACTTTTTTTTTTTTTTTTTTTTTTTTTTTTTTTTTTTTTTTGTTCCCAGAAGCCTTTTGTTCTCTAAAGAGTGAACTTTCTCACCCCCTGCAGCCTTTTGGGGGGGTTGCAGCAGCACATTTGGTTACTTTTTCTGTGAGTTGTCTGGACCAGCTGCAGCAGGTTGTGTCCACCTCCAAGTCGCTGACCAGAAGCAACAGCCTTTGTTTGTTTGGCGAATGTAAAGGGGCATCTTTTTGGAGTGAAAGCTTTTCTTTTTTTTATGTTTTAAAGACGTCACGCGGTGTTTTATGTAGCGCTTTCAGTTCCTGAAATGATCGGACTTTAAGAGCTCTTTTACTGTTATACTTTCTTGTATACGGAGAGTATTGGAATCGTCCAGAAATTCAATGTTGTAATTGTGATGACTTTTTAGACTTACTTGAGTCCAAAAATACCATTTGAGGAATTGTCTGTCTGTGTCTCTCTGTCTCTGTGTAAACCTGATAACTTGAGTACACCTTCACTTAGGCCAAACAAATTTTGTATATAAGTATCGGGTACAAAATGTAGATTTTCTGATCCACTTTTCAGCTCTTTCTGATAACCAGACGTGGTGCTGTACCTTTTTACTCATGTAGCTTTTACAATATTATATATTTATTTATTTGATTTGTTGTTGATTGTTCTTTAGTGTACATAATAGAAAAATGTAAGCATTGTCTTGCAATTTACTCCTTTAAATATCCATATCTTGAGTGTATGAGAGAGTTGAGGGGACACCACTCCTGATTTTTGTATTTTTTTTTATTTTAAGCTGGATGGGTTTATCCCACACACTTTTTTTTTGTTCATTTAAATACTAGAAATCGATTTGAATCTTTAAATTTTCAGTCCTGGATGTTGAGTTTTGTTTCCTCTCACTTGCCATTGCAGTGCAGGTCTCTTAAGCACACACTCGCTCGCACACTCACGCCAAATGCAGACGAGTTTCTTTGTGGTGTTTGTATTCATGAGGGTCTGGCCTTTCACCCGTGTGTGTGTGTGTCGCCTTCATGCTCAGGTGATCCTGCACTTTTATCTCTGAGTCTGTTCACCCTGCTAAATCGACTTCTCAGCCTCACAGTCCTTTCCATCGAGTCCCACCCCTAAGCCCCCCGGGGTGTCGTCTGTTTCTGCTCCTCTTCAGAAAAGGAGTGGAGCTCAATTAAAACACAAGAGCAAGCCGGCCATTCCACAGCAGGACTCTCTCAGAATTCCCAGTGGACGGACACTGCAGGAGTGGAGGTGCAGCTGGTGTGACAAACTTCACAGCTGGTTTGTTTTTAACAAAAATGCCGAACCCTGAATGACTTGTGTGCCAACAGCAGAGTGCCGTCCTCTCCTCGAGCTCCTGCCGACAGATGGATGAGGGCCTGGAATCCGCTGGCTGTGCAAAGGAACTCTTTGTGTAAAGAGAAACCGACTTCAGAGCAGTTCCAGCGTTTTAGTCAAAGTCAGGAAAAGATGTCGATGGGGCAGCGTGGGGCCTAAAACCATGAGCTTGTGGCTTCAACGGGGTGACGCTTTGCCAGTCTGTGATCCACCAAAACAATTTCAAATCAGTCGTCGTGTGGTGTGAGTCGCCTGAATGGCGAGTGGAATACTAAGGTGACGTCGGCCTGGTAGAGAGAAGGCCTGGGCAGGGGGTCTCAGACTTTGGTCCTGGAGGACGCCCAGTGGCTGCAGGTTTTCATTCTAACCCGTTTCTTAATGAGTGACCTGTTTTTGCTGCTAATTCACTTCTTTAGTATTCATTTTTAAAATGATTTGCTCTTGAAGATTAGGACCTCTTCATTGTTTCTTTTCCATATTTGGCAGCCAAACAATAGTGCGATAAAAACACGAGCCTAAACAACTGCTGTCCATCATACAACATCTGGAAATGAAAGAACGAGGAAGGTGTCGGGACTGCTGATCTGCTCACAAAACATTTGGCCGGCACAATGAGAGCAGCACCAAGCCTCGGAATTGAAGAACGGCAGGACTTGGCACCTCATTAAGCAGCTGGTCGGAGTTTGAGGCCCTGACTTAGGTGGGCTTCTGCTGGCCCCCTCACTTCACATTTCACTTCTGTTTGGGTGCCATTGAAGGTAAGAAATAAAGAGGAACAAATCTTAAACCAGGGGTCCTGGAGGGCTACTGTGGCTGCAGGTTTTCGTTCTTACTCTTTTCTTAATGAGTGACCAGTTTTTGCTGCTAATTCTCTGATTTTTCCCTTTTATTTTAATTGACGTTTCTTGAGACCACGGAGTTGATTTTTTTATTTTCTTTAAGAGCGCTGGCTGTCTTGTGGACCTGAGCAGATCAACATTACTCAGGCCGTCGCCTTTCTTCATTTATTTTCAGTTATTGTGCGACAGGCACAGGTGCTTGTTTGTGTGTTGGCACATTTTGTCTTAATATTGTTTGGGCAGACCCCCGTGACCCTGTAGTTAGGCTATAGCGGGTTGGATAATGGATGGATGGATATTGTTTGGTTGCTAATTAAGGAAAAAAGAAATACTTAAGGGGCCCGAATATTAAGTTGTGCATCAATTTAAATGAAGGCACAGAATTAATTGGTGACGGGGAGAATTTGATTTTTTTTTCCCCCAATTTCCGATTGTATAATATTGTAGCAAGGGTGGGCTGGGATTCTTCCAGCTGATCAGGACGAGAGACCACGGACGTGCAATCATCATGAAAAGTACAAAAACTAATTATGATAAAACGCATGTGTCCACTGGTCACTGCTATAAATTTATTTTCTGTATGATTACAATAATTTTTATAGTGAAAATCGCTGAATTTGTGAATCCATCCATCCATTATCCAACCCACTATATCCTAATGACAGGGTCACAGGGGTCTACTGGAGCCAATCCAGCCAACACAGGGTGCAAGGTGGAAAACAAACCCCCCTGGCAGGGTGCCAGCCCACCACTGGGCACACACCAGGGACAATTTTTAGGATCGCCAGTGCATCTCACCTGCATGTCTCTGGACGGTGGGAGGAAACCCACGCAGACACGGGGAGAACATGCAAACTCCACGCAGGGAGGACCCAGGAAGCAAACCCAGATGTGGTCTCCTACCTGCGAGGCAGCAGTGCGAGGCAGCAGTGCTACCCACTGCACCACCGTGCTGCCCCTCCGAGTCAATAATGACCCCTACATTCTTCATCACATTTATCGCTAATACCCTTAACTATATCACTAAGGTTTCTGTTTAATTTAGTTTAAGTGACGTCTCCTCCACTTTGAGACTTGGGGTCCATGAACGCCGAGAGTCAGGGTCCTCGGGCGCTGCTGATATATACAGTTGTGTGTCGTCAGCATGGCTGTGGTCCCCAGCCATGAACCCCCCCCCGAGTCTTCTGTCACTTGGCTTTCTGGGTGTGTGGCATGAACATCCTGTGCGGCCTTGACTGGCATCTTGTTGTACTCCGGGTGGGTGAGGAGGGGAGTCCAAGCTGCCCTAAAACTCACCATGAACGGCCCGTTTAGCTTTCCATTGTGACAGCAGTCTGCTCGTAAATGACAGCTTTCATTGCAGGGGCTCCCCCTTCTTCAAAGACGGCCCCCCGGCTTGCCATCTTTAGTGCCCGGTCAAGTAACCGGAGAGTGTGCTGTTCGTTTGGACTCTTTGGGAGGGAAGGTCCAGGAGGGCCCTGTGTCACTTTAACACCTTATGGGTATCTCCTTCCAGGCCAGGGGTCCGTGCAGACCACCTTATATAATACTGGAGTGGGCTCGTCTCCACTTGAAATGTGAACCTGCCGTCATTGACCTCTGAACCCCTCCGGGTGGGGAGGGGGGTCTCCGTGACGGCTTATCTATCACATCGGGGGGTCGAGCTCAGAGCCCTGGGGGGTCCCACAGTGGCCGCAGGTTTTCATTCCCACCTGTGTCTTCATTCGCAGTGAGTGAGCGCTGCTTGACGATTAAGCAAACCTGCTTGGCCGTCACTTTAATTGAGCTGCTTTGTGAGACTCCAAGTCCGCCATTAGTTTCTTTTATTTCAGGTAACTCTGGGGGGCTTCACCCCACACTTGGAGGGGCCACAGTTTGGATTCCAACCACATTTCTTAATTGGCAGCTGTGGAACTTGCTGATTTAATGAAAGTTGATTTAATTCTGTGACTTCTTGACACGCTCCTTCTGCCATGCCTGACGGTGTGTGGACAAGGACAGGTGGCACCTCTAGAGCACTTTCACCCCCTTCCTGAAGTTTTCATACTTTTTATGTTTGTTGCACAGCACTGGAGCTTAGTGGGTTTTATTTTGGCTTTTTTTAAATTAATGAACAGAAAAAGACTCTTTAATGTCAAAGTGAAGATCCCCCAAAGTGTCAATGTCTGCGGTTCTCTTCTGTGTCGTCGTTTTAGGAAACTGGCACAGTAAAGCAAGGAGGGTCTGCACCCTTTAGGCCGCTTTGTACGTGTAGGGAACCTCCAACTCACACCCCAACCCAATGCATTTTATTACGACAAATGATTGTGACGCGTCATCTGTTGGAATGACAAAAGCAATCAGCAGGTCTCTTTCAAATGCCATTTGGTATGCGATTCATAATAGTAGTGCTCATGAACCATCTGTTGGAATGACAGAGACATTTGTCCTTTTATTGGGTGGGTAGCATTGAGCAGAACATTTGATATGAGCCATCACATCGGACAGATTCGACATAAAGGCTGGAGTGACACTGACGGGACTGACGGTTCGACTCGTCACCTGCCAATGTGGCTGTTATTTAAAGCTGAACTCATTTGGAAGATTAATAACTGCTGGAAGGAAGGAGGGTCTTTGTGAACTGACAGTAACACGTGAAAGGGGGGGTCCTGTCTAACAGAAGACCCTCTACTGTTTGTAAGACCAGCGCTGAGATGTTGTGATTTCACTGCTGCTATGAAGATTCTTGAAGCAGATCTGCAGATTGAATGCGGGATTCATGAAGCTGACGTCATGGAGGGTTTACTCCAACTCGAAGGGGGTGTACTTACTTTTTCACATAATTGGTGGGGAGGCCAAACTTTGGGATTTGGGATGGGCCAGCGTGACATTACAGGCAGATTGATGTCCCTTTGGTCAAAGGCAAACCCTGAGGGACTTTGCAGAAACAACAAAAAATAAAAAAGGCTACAAGTTGTAACTTTTTATATGAATGAATCACAATAAAATGATAAAGAGGATGACCCCTTCACTGTTGAAGCCCACTGATGTAGACTACGGACCACAAGGAAGCAGGAGTCAGGTGTAAAGGCAGGAACAAACCCCGGACAGGATGCCAGTTCAGTGCATTATATAAGAGAGAAATAGATATGTAAGGCACTATATGACAGACAGGCAGATGAATGACACGGTATAATACATAGGTATGAAAGGCGCTATATAACAGATTGATTGATAGATATGAAAGGCGCTATCTATCTATTTATCTGTTATACAGTGCCTTTCATATCTATCAATCTGTTAGATTTGAAAGGCGCTATGTAACTGATTGATTATTATGAATATTTTATATTTATAACAGACAGCTATTGTGGTTGTTCAATGTGGCGGCTCCAGCCTGGCTCTCCCGTTTTCTCCCCAGGACGCCGTAACACACAAAGCGAGTCTCCGACTTGCCCCCCTGCGCGCGCACACACACACACACTCCCTCTCTCTGCCTCTGATGGTGTCGGTTGTATTTCTGCAGCTCCGTCCCTTCGAAGTTCCAGTTGGTAAGCTCAGGTGATTTACGAGTGACTAGAAGACCCTGATGCTCCTGGCAGGGGGTCCTCCTCTCTTTCTGGGCGGAGCTTGGACCTGACCATGTGACTGTTCCACAGAGCCCTGAATGAGCCTCCTGCCTTTCCAGGTGACGTTGACTTTTAATTTGTGTTGTTTGTGCCCCCCGAGTGCCTGTTTGTTTTGTGGGACTTATTGGTTTTTAAAAGGGGTGACTCAGCTGGCATGCCAACCCGTCTTTGGTGGGTTGATTTTTTTCCTTCAGTCGTGACGTTCTGTTCAGCGGAGTTTTATATAGCGCCTTTCACTGAGTGTAGGCACAGAGCATTGTGGCTCATAAAATACAAGTATAACGTTTACACAGGGGACTCGGTGGGCTTGGCAAGGTAAGCGTTTATTAGCAACTGGTCAGATTTTGGCTCCTTTAACTTCTTTTTCTGCTGTTAATTCATCTGAGGACATGCAGGTACTTTGACTTCTGTGAAGCTCAAGGGCCTCTCAGTGTGCCAGCTTGGTGCCTGCTTTGCCCTCTGCTCTGACATTCGACTGCCAGCAGACCTGAGGCCGTTTCTCACTTGTAAGATCATTTGTTGAGCCTGGCGCCAGTTCTTGTCCCATTTAAAAGAGGCTGAGGTACCGAGGGGAATCAAGAAGGGTCTCCTCCCCCATCCTGTTTCTTAAATTAAAATGAAGCTGTGCCCACCCCCCACTTGTCCATCTCAATGCCCACAAAGCTGCCTGCTGCTTCCAACTGGGCTTCATTAGGCAGCTTTGCTTCAGCCTGCTGTGCCCAGTCAAGGGAGGAGAGCAGCCAGGATTAGTTCTCCATGGTCGCCCTGCCCTGCCAAGGTGCCCACCAGGAGGGAGCTTCACTTGGAGGGGCCTACTGCAGTTATTTCATCTCCTCCTTCGCCCCTCAGGTGACCACAGAGAGTCTCTAAGAACAATCATGCAGATGTTTACTGGACGCTCTTCATTCACTCGTGGGATTGACAAACAGCATTGGGCATCGGGGGCACTGGTCTACTGGACATGTTGGCCTCATCTTGAAACATCTCAGAATTCAAGTCTGGGGGGCTCATGTAACTTCTTCATCACTGAAACGTGGGCTGTAAATTCTCCTGCTCCAATCTGATTTAGAAGATTGAAACTTGTGAGGTCAGGGACATCTGCTTGCTTGGTGTGGTACCCTACAGATGGGCACATGCGAGGGAGAGTTTCAGTGGGCTTTGTACACGTGATGATAAGGACCTTCTTCATAAACACTAGGGGGCGATGTGGAGTGCCATTGTTTCAAGGTAGGTTGGTGAGAACGTTCAGCCCAAGTAGCTCATCCATTACCCAAAGTCAACACCTGAAGGTCCCCAAAGTCCTACTGTCCACCATGTGACTTGGTGGCTTATTTCATGTGGCATTATGTTAAGAAATGTTTTGTGTTACCAGTTACTCCATTAGTGTCGTGTCAGGTCAGGATGGTGGAAGTTTTGAGGTCCAGTAGATCTGTTCACTGCCCGTGTGAAGACTGGCACATGTCATGAAGAATTTCAGTGGGCTCTCTACATGTGACAGTATGGTCCATCTACACATATACCAGAGTCCAGACACTAGGGGGTGATGCAGTCAGGACTGCCATTATTTCAGGTAAGATGATCAGAACATCTGCGGTGGGCTGGCACACTGCCCGGGGTTTGTTCCTGCCTTGCGCCCTGTGTTGGCTGGGATTGGCTCCAGCAGACCCCCGTGACCCAGTGTTAGGATATAGCAGGTTGGACAATGACTGACTGACTGATCAGAACATTCAGAAACGGTGTGATGAACATTCAGCCCATCAACCTCATCCATTCCCTTAAATCAAGACCTGGTGGTCCCTAAAGTCCTACTTGGTGGCTTATTCCATGTGCCATTTGTATCATTTGTTCAGAATTTCTTCAATTGCTCCTTTAGGGTCCTTTCAGGTCAGAACGATGGAAGTTTTGAGTTTAGGGAGATCTACTTGCTTGTCATGGCACCAGAGAGTGGGGACTGGCACATGCAAGGGTGAATTTCAGTGGGCTTTAGGCACGTCATGATAAGGACCTTGTAAACAGATACCAGAGTCCAGACACTAGGGGGCGATGTGGAGTGCCACCGTTTCAAGGTAGGGTGTGATGAACATTCAGCCCATCTGGCTCGTCCGTTATCCAAAATCAATACCTGAAGTCCTGATGTCCACCACGTGACTTGGTGGCTTATTCCATGTGGCAATGCATTAAGAAACAATGTGTAACCTCAGCTGCTCCTTTAGTGTTATTCCAGGTCAGGACGGTGGAAGTTTTGAGGTCCGGTAGAATTTCAGTGGACAATGCAGACCTTCTACACGTATACCAGAGTCCAGACACTAGGGGGCGATGCAGTCAGGAGTGCCATCATTTCAGGTAAGGGGATCGGAGCATTCATCCCAAGCAGCTCGTCCGTCACCCAAAATCAAGAGCCGATGGTCCCTAACGTCCTGCTCCCCTCCACAGTATTTGCTACTTTATTTCCATACAGAATGTCTGGTGGTTCTTGAGAAGAAAACGTTCAAACGTATCTGTGTGGAATCGGTCTTCCCTTGACAAGTTTACAAATGTGTCTCTAAGTTCTTGTTTCAGGAAAGTGGGATCCCCTGTCATCATTTGAATCCCACCAGTCATCACTTCACCTCCATCTGCTCTCTTAATGCCCTTTCAGGTCAGGATGATGGAAGGTTTGAGTTCAGGTAGATCTACCCACTGGATATAGTGCCGGAGAGTGCAGGTTGGCACATGCAAAGAGGACTTTCTGTGGGCTCTCTACATGTGACAGTATGGACCTTC
>JANRMT010062796.1:111157115-111167531 GCA_026402145.1 Polypterus bichir lapradei | reverse complement strand
AAAGAGGACTTTCTGTGGGCTCTCTACATGTGACAGTATGGACCTTCTACACCGACAACAGAGTCCAGACAGTAGGGGGCGATGTGGAGTGCCAACATATCATGGAAGGGCGGTGAGAACATTCAGCCCAAGCAGCTCGTCTTTGTGTTAAGAAACGTTTTGTGTCACCAGTTAGTCCATTAGTGTCATGTCAGGTCAGGGCGGTGGACGTTTCGAGGTCCAGTAGGTCTGCTGGCTGCCAGTCTGGAGACTGGCACATGTCATGAAGAATTTCAGTTGGTTCTCTAGACGTGACAATACTGAACTTTTACACATATAGCAGAGTCCAGACACTAGAGGGCGATGTGGAGTGTCATCATTTTAAGGTAAGTTGGTTGAAACATTCAGCAAATTGTGACATTCAGCTCAAGCAGCTCATCCATTACCTAAAAACAAGACCTGATGGTCCCCAAAGTCCTACTGTCCACCATGTGACTTGGTGGCTTATTCGATGTGGCATTGCGTGAGCAAACGTTTTGTGTCACCAGTTACTCCATTAGTGTAATGTCAGGTCAGGATGGTGGAAGTTTCGAGGTCCAGTAGGTCTGCTGGCTGCCAGTGTGGAGACTGGCACATGTCATGAAGAATTTCAGTTGGTTCTCTAGATGTGACAATACAGATCTTCTACACATATAGCAGAGTCCAGACACTAGGGGGCGATGTCATAATATGAATCATAGTAACTCACTTTATTTATGTAGCGCCTTTCAGATAAGGAAGAAGGAAGTTTGGAGGTCAGGAAGGTCTACTCAGTAAAGATGGCGCCAGAGTGTGGCACGTGTGGCACGTGGATTAGCATATGTGCATTCCAGGTGACATGAAGGATCTGGTAAATCTGAGTAACTCTTTCAGCTCAGTAGTGCCCCCCGTTGGTCCTCACCATTTAAACGTCTTGTTCTCTTCATGTTCTCACCTCAGGGCCTTTGCCACTTGGTGCTGCTGCTGGTGGGGTGGGCACTCGTGTTCAAGTGCTGCTTCATCAGTGATGCGCTGGAGTCGGCCACGTGAAGACCACCCCGTTGTCCTGTTCATTTTAAGTGAATTCGAGGTCACATGCAGGGCTAGCGGGTTGTCTCCACATCCTCGGAGCTGAAGCAAAGTCTGGTGTGGGTTGAAACACCACATGCCCCCCCCCCCCTTTGTTTAACGGTGGGACCACTGGCCACCATTGACCTCTCCTGAAGGTCATTGTCTTTACCCAATACTGAGAGCTTCTGTGCCACCAGCAGGCTGGAAATGTCATGGTGTCACCTGCTGAGGTCTTCAACAAAACTGTCGTCAAATTGTTAATTTAAATTAATTAACATAAACCCCTGCAGTTAGGGGGCTGACCACACAAGCCGGCGGTCTGCCCTGTGCCCCCCTGGAGTGCAGGGTCAAGTCCTTTGAGGGTCTCATGATTTAAGTTGAGGAGACTCAGCCCAACAGTGTGTGTAGAGGGGCAGTAATGTGCCTGGGTAATTAAAATTTGGAACTGGCAACCGGGGTGTGAGAAACGTGGCAGGTTGGTGAAGCCCCCCCAAGTGCCACTTCTCTCCTTACACCTCCTCTATGGGTCCTATGATCCTATGATCTCTGATACTGCAACTCGGATGAAAGAGCAACACCTTCGGATCTCCTCGTTGTGCCAGCTCAACCATCCATTAAGCACCCCATCTCCGGTCAGCTTGGTCTGTGCCAAGACGAGATGCCACCTCAGGACCAGCTGTCCTTCACCGACCACGTCACATCTCCCAGCCCTTGCAGGTTCACTCTTCACAACAGATCAGAGTATGTGGCACAACTGGTGGTCCGGATGTTGGTTCCGTCACATTGGCGCCACTGCAGTTCTCTGCTGGCAGGAGCACCGGCCCGTGCCACCAAACCACTGCAGATGATTCAAAAGGCTGCCACTGAAGTGGGCACAAGTCATTCCTCTTCTCTGATGACAACATTGGCTCCCCATGACGGCACCAATTAACTTCAAATGCTCAATGTTGGCCTACAGGGCAGTCGACGGACCACCAACTTTAAACATTCTGGGGGGGGGGGGGGCCTAAAGAATTGTTGGGGTGCCAGCCAGGTGCCCCCTTTTAAGCTGTCGTTTGTTCGGATGAATCAATACAAACAATCGAGAAGGCGACCTTCATGACCTCAGAATATCTGTGGCTTGGTGGGGGGGGGGGTCTCCATTCTCGGGCAGACTCGAGCACTCTGCCAATGTGTCATATAGCGCCTTTCACATCACAGGGACCAAAGACACAGAGGAGACCTGCGAGGGGATCCATCAGTGACGTAAAGTTGAGCTCATTCCAGGTGGAAGCCACTGGGGGGCGCCAGTGAACACTGAGGGTGACTCCGTTGTTGATGGTGGGTGTGCAGAGTGACGTAATTAATTTACAACATTATGCTGGGGGGGCTCACATCAATTTTAGTGCACTTTGGAAGTCCACACATACACCTGTAGTGCCCCCCCCCCCACCTGTGTACACAAGTGTTTACTAAGCCCATACAAGAAATAACGTTTAACAGAAGGTTGATGTTTAAACCCCCCCCCAGCATATATATGTGGTGCTCATCGTCCTTTTAAGAACACAAGGCTGGACCCCAGGAGTCGTTACTCGTCACCCCCTCAGATGTCCTCACATTTCATTTCCATCAAAATGAGGACAGCCAGGCTCTGCAGTACCTCCAAGTGTCCACACAGGGGCAGCAGAGAGCTCTGATTGTAAACGGAGCCGTGAGAACATCAATGACATGTGGTGGTCTCAGTCCTAATGGGGGTCCCTTGAGTGGTCGCCCTGAGGCCGCCCCATCTTTCTTGTTGTCGACCGCTCCCTCTTGACCAATCCAAGAGGAGCCCCCTGACCTCACAAATGACTTGTCCATTGGCCCCACGGTTTCCCATCTGAGGTCATTCTGGACACGAGTTCAAGGCCTGTGGGGTGCTTTGTGTTTGCGTTCTGCTGTTTCCATCATTCCTTCATGAATTTAGAAATCGATCCACAAGCATCCTCAGGAATCCCTCCATGCCAACGGATCTTTGGCCTCGTGGCAGCCGCTCCCCCACACCCCCTCCAAACCAACTTAGTTGCCCTCCCTGTTACAGTCCAGCAGCTTATACATTTCAAGATCACAAACATCCCCTAGCCAGCTGGGCATCAGATGCCACCTTGTGCCCAGGGTCACTGTCCTTATTTCATTAGCACCCTGTGTGTCTTCATGCTCCATGTCACCCCTCTAAGGAGTGGATGATGTGGGTGCTGCCAGCTGGACCACCCGCTGAGGTCCTGTATTTCGTTCTTCCTTCTTAACCTGGCATCTTGTTTTGTCTGCCACACTTCTGCCTGTGGCTGAATTGAGACAAACAAGGAGATGCCAACCACATAAACTAGAGGAAGAGAAGAAGACATATTGAGACTGGGGTCCGGGGGGCACGGCCTGTCCTGGAAGTCCATCACAGGGTCCATTCACACACACCTTCATTCAGCTGAATGAAATGAAAACAAGAGGACACATAAACACGAGGAGAACACGCCAAGTGCACACACGCACAGAGCGACCAACCAGGAAACTGAGCACTGGGCCACCGTGCTGCCCACAGGCCATTTGCACCAGTTATGCCACCCAGTCATGTACACTCAGGGCACATGAAGTTTTTTGACTCGCCACATCAGAAGAAGATGACACAATGACGTCCGTGTCCATGCAATGGTCACCAAGAGCTTGCCATCTGATTGGCTGCACAGAGCAAAGGCGCTAATGCAAGTAAAAAGGGGATGGAGCCTTGTCACCTTTCTTCATCCTTATGTGTGACTGAGTGGAGTCTGCAAGACCAACTGAAGTGCCAATAAATAAGGAAATAAAATACTAAAGCCAGACGTAATGGTGGTCATTGTAGAGGGATACCCAGTTAGGGTCTGTCTGTGAGGTACTTCAGAAGATCTAGATGATAAAATAGACTCTGGCTGCTTCGTCATCATCAGAATCTCTTTATTGTCATTGTAACAAATACAACGCAATTAGGTGCAGTCCCTAACGGTGTCAAAATATAAATAAATATAATTACAAAAGGACAAGAAGAAATAAGGTAGACCACAAACATTCATCATAAGACCTTTTTGCACAAGATGCCACCTATTACACTGCAGCATTGGAAGTGATGAGGTGGCATTCAGTGCCCTAATAGCAACAGGGTAGAAACTGCTATTCAGCCTATTAGTCTTTGTTTTGATGCTCCTCTGTCTTTTGCCTGATGGGGTGTGAGGAGCCTTTTAAGATGTTTCCACTTTCCTGAGGCAGCAAGAGCTGTGCAATTCATCCATCATCATCATCATCATCATCATCATCATCATCAAAAGAAGAAGAATGGATGGAGTACCACTAGGGGGCAGTAGATTATCTATTATAAATGAGAAGAACTGATGGAGAAAGAAGAAGAAGATTTAACAGGAGTCCAGTGTGTCCACTAGAGGGCAGCAGTGTATGTGGGCCAAGCATTGAGAAACCCCCTCTGCCCTCTGCCCTCTGCCCTCTGCCCTCTGCCTGTGGATCATTTAAATCTCAGACTGAAAGCAGGAGCACCAGGGGCCTCGAGGTGGTGCTTTAAGTGTTTGACCCCAGGTCTTTCAGAACATGTGCCGGACCCCAGTAGAGACATCAGGGTGTTGCTTGAAGTCACCTTTGTGTCTATAGGTTTGAAAATGGGAGGTGAGCTGGCCACGGGTTCAAATGGCAGAGCAGTCACTGATTGGTAATGAAGGTGCAGGAGCTGAAGCATCTAGGGTCCAATCTGATTCTTTGGTGGTCCTAAGGGTCACTCCACTGACACTGGTGCTTATCATTATGTCAGAGCAGAGGATTGAGAACCACCAGAGGGCAGTAGGTCATCTATTGTAAATGAGAAGAACTGGTGGTGAATGGTCCACTAGAGGGCAGCAGTGTGTGTCGACCAGCTGCCTGAAACTTTAAATTGAGGGCAGGACCTCCTGGGCCGACTACAGGGTGCTCTGCTGCTGGTGTTTGGCCCCAGGGCCTTCCAAAGCATGTGTCCGACCCGAGAGGTAACCTAGGAATGCCACCTTTCATCCCAGAAGCTTTAAAGGTGGGAGGTGTGCAGATCAAGGGTCCCACTGGCTGCCACAGAACTCCAGCCTGCTCTCCATCTCCCATAATCGAAAATTCCCTTTTTTTGACTTTGCCTTCCTTGGCATTCCATCTCAAGGGCACCCCCTACCTTCCAAATGGACACAGTTCAGTGTTTGCTGCATTAGGTGCCCCACAGAGTAGCCTGGAAATCAAGAAGGTGCCAGTCAGCATTCTCTGATTGTTCCTGGAGGTTGGCAGGGATGCCTGTGTCAGAAATTTCCACCTGGCAGCTGGCACAAAGTGAACATTTCATTTGTTAATTTATCAGCTTTGGATTTCTTTGTGTGGCAAACCCAGTGAAGCACGCTCAAGTGAAAATGTACTCCGGGAATTCTAAGAAGGAAAAAATACAAGTGGTTCGCATGCAACTAGCGTGCCAGGGCTGGGTGCCCACGTGAGGACATAAATAGCTGCAAGTCACTTCCTCCCAGCTGGGCAAATTCAGCACAGCAGCTCAGAACATATGGCGCCTCCTCCTCCTCGTCCTCCCCGTCGGTGTACTGCCTGGCAAAAATAAAGTGATGAGCGCCTCCTGGAGGTGCCCTCATGGAAATTCAGCAAGAAAGGACTGGGTGGCACTGCAGTGGCCCTCACAGCCCTCCATTTGGACCTTCAATGTCGGTTAATATTTAGAGAGCCACACTGCACCAGTCTGCCCTGTGCCCTCAGATGATCTCACCATGGCTTTCTGCTTCTTTTAAAGTCCTCTGAGCGAATGTGCCAGCCAGGCCACTAGATGGCACTCACTCTCCTCCATAAAAGGTCACTGCACTAGCTGAGGGAGGATGTACCCACTCTGTGCCCAAGAGCCCAACCATCTCCTCTATACTTAGGAGGTGGAAGCCGACATCGGGTATAATAAAAGTCTACATGCTCAGTTTGAGAGACATGTGGAGTTGGAGCTTACCTTGGCACCACCAGGCTAAAACAGCAAAAGGATGCCAATGGATGTGAAAATGCATTCAGGGTGACAGTTAAATGACGGAGAAATGACAACTAACCTGACACTTTTATATGGCACCATTTTATCAGCTCACCCGTCTGTGGTGGCTGTTCAGCCTTTAGATGGCATCCTGGTGGCATCCTCTCCTCTGTAATTAACTCCTATGAAGGACCTTGTGATAGGACGGGCAGGGAAAGGTGCTCTATAAAATCACATGGTCACCCATTCACCCTTCACCACTTACTGACCATGTCATTCTTTAGGTGCCAACAGTGTCATGGGTTCACCTGCCTTCGTTCATGTTGTATAAAATGAAAGGCACTATATGGAATCAAGAAGATTCAACCCTCGTCATTCCGTGGGGTCATTTCAAGTTTTAGAGCTTATAATATCACCAGCCCATCTGTTGGCATTCATACTGTTTAAAGTGAAAGGCGCTATATTAAATCACAAGGTTGTGCCCCTCACTGGTCATGCCATTCTTCACCTCCTCATATTATGATCAGTTCACCTACTGGCATTCACTTTGTTTACACTGAAAGGCGCTATATTAAATTGCTGACTATGCCATCTGTCAAGTCCCCATATCATCATCAGGCCACCGGTGGTCCGCCAGCTCTCATTGCACATAATTATGAGTAATGGGGGCTGAAGCCCCGCCTTTTATCATTTGCTGCCATTCAGATCACAAGTTCTTCTAAGGTCCTGAGGTCACCAGGTCGTTCCTCCCACTGTGAGCTCACCGTTCTGTGGACCTGCTCAGGTGGGCGAGTGTTTGAAAGGGACCCCCATGGCAGGTTTGTGACGTGAATACACACACAAACGTACGCCGTGTCCAGTTCGTCCAGTATAGCCAGTGGCTCACGCCTCACAGAGAGACGTCATCCAGCTGAACTTACTGAGGGTCTCGGTGTTCCTGTCTGGTGGTGGCACTGAAAGGCACTATATACTGCATAGTTCAAGGTCCCTTTTAAGCATAGCAGTCTGGAGCTCTTGTGTCACCATTTCTGTTTTGAGCCCCCTGGGCCCATAAGTGGGGGGTGCGCTCTATAAGACTCAACAGAGTGGAGCTCAGCTTTAAGTGGGCTTTGCTTGGTGGTCCCTTGCCAGCTCTCCCTCTTCTCAGTGCAGAAGCAGAAAATGAAGGAAGGCTGAAGAAAACCACTAGGGGGCACAAACTACAACAGGGGTGCAATGAGCCATGATGCTGGCAGGGGGTGTCCCTTGGCTGCGGGGTCTTGATTGGTTTGTAGCACTTGACACAGAGGTGGCTCAGAAGATGGCACACTCTGGAATGACCACCCTGGCAGGACTCAAGAGAGGGCAGGTGGGCTTTTCTCTCAGAATTCTTTTCATTTCTGGTGTGTTTGTCGACTACATTTGTTTTGGCTTTATTGGGTTAACATGAGTGCCCCCTACAGGCCACAAAGACTTTTATTGCTGTTCATTATGGAAAGGCGCTATATGAAATCCCAAGTTTAGGCCTCATGCCCTGTCATGCCATGTGATCCTTGGTAAATCTCATCACGTGTTGTTTGTGTAATTTTGAACTGGGGGCACTTACTTTTTCACAACACTATACAAAATCGAGCCACTGGGGTGTCACTTCATCTGCTGGGTCAGTTGAAGGGGTTTCATCATTCTGCCCCTCCGTCCATCCTGGCCTACAGTCCAGTTTATGACTGGTGTTGGGGTCTAACACACTGCAGTCACTTGGTAAGGCGCTATATAACACCAAGCACACTTCGTGAAAGTCATTAGGACTGTGAAGTGAAAAGGCTGAGGTAACTTAAAGTGACGGCTGGTTGGCACCCACATATCGGCTGACAGGACCTGAGGTGAAGACCACCACACCTGTAATGCTCAGGTGGGACACTCGAGTTGACCCCTAGCTTATTTAGGGAGTTGTCATCTCTATGGCAATGCTGCTGTCAGCTTGTGTGGCATGAGTGACAACTTGTGAGACAAGAAGCTTGACCAGCACTAGTCACACTGCTGTAGTGCCATCACAGTAGCATCCATGTGTCTGGGGGGCATTGGGTGTTGGATTTGAACTTTTCCTAGTCATTTTGATTTCCTTTAACTGGCTTTTTGAAACTCTGATGGACATGCCACTGGGCCACAAGACCGGACCACCGTCACAAGTAGAATTTCTGCACTTCCCTTTGCAGCTCTTCTTTCTGGTAGCAAACATGGGCACACTGCCTCCTGGTGGTGTCACTGAAAATTGCAGGTCTGTTTTTAAGGACTGTACTTAAGTCCAAGCCTCTGATCTAGTGCCCTCCAGAGGGTGCCCAGCTCAAGCAGATGGTGACGTGTCCCAGTGGCGGAGAATTCCTTCTAGTGGCCCCCTTCTTCTAGCCTTGTCCTCTGCTGGTTGAGCTGTCATGCGTCACCCCCGCTATTGACTTTAGACACATTTTACACGGTTACTGGTTGCACCCCCTGTGTTACTAAGTGCCGCCTGTGTGACAGAAAGTGCTTTCCTGTGCCCGGTAATGGAGATGCGCCCCCTTTGCTTGAATTTGTTCAGATAATCCAGATGCTTGCACAGTGCTGCCCCTAGTGGCTCCAGTCAGACCTACACCCTCTGTAGGATGAGCCATTTCACTGTCTATGCTGCAGTATTAAGACCCCAGTGTTAACCTCCTTTAGAAAAAAAATGAAGACTGGCACCAGTGCCAAGTGCCCAGCACAACAGTTGAGTTGTGCCCTCTAGGGATGCCACACCAACTGTGCAGTCTCAAGGGCCACCTCTCTTCCATGCCAAGTGACTCAAGTCGTGGGCTGTTTTGAAGTCAAATGCCAGGCTAGAGACAGGCACCTCATTTAAGGGGGACTCTGATTTAAAAAAATAAAAAAAAACTCCTTAATTCCTCAAAGGAAACTCAGACTTCCTCCTGGCTGCTGCACAGGACTATCAGGGGCTTCCCCTAAAGAGAGAACAAGCAGGCAGGCAGACAGCAGGGCACACAGAGACATGGGCACATAGGCAAGGAGGAAGTCATGCCACCTCTGTGCCAGGTGAGGGTCCTCACAATGGGCTGAGTAGGCATCTCACTTACATGAGGATGTGAGGAGTGACCAGCTGGATAAAGAGAGGTGAATGGGGGGCGCTAAGGAGCCATTGAAGGGAAGGGTGGCCAAGTTGACCTGATTATACCAAACACAATGAGAAGAAGAGATGAGCAGTCTGGGGGTCAAGGCGCTATACTAAGGGAAGACCACAGTAAAGAGTGGACCTGTGCCATTATAGCCAACGGTCAGCTGTGGAAGTGTGGGATAGGGCTAAAGACTGGCTGGAATGAGGAGTAGCCCTGGAGGCAAGGCGCTATATATAAGGAATGGCTGACTGTGCAGTAGAGTGACAACAGTGAAGAGTGACAGGAGTGAAGGGCATGCCAAAGAGAAGCTGTGGTGCCCCATGGCCTGGGTGACAAGGTGCTAGACTAAGAATGGCTGAGACTGACTGGTGGCCTTTCCAAATACCCCAACTGTCCATCCACTTCATTTCAGAAGCACCATGGACACACAGGGCAGCACCTGTGATGTGGCATGGCATTTATTAAATGCTTTTCATTCTAACTGAGCCCTCAACTGGCACTTCATCATGGTGTCCACCTCATGTCACTGTCTTTCTGCAGAGTGGACAGTGGCTGTCCATGTCAGGTGGGGTACTCCAGCCTCATGTCCCCTTACTGCTCTGTTCCAGTCTTGTGATGGCACGTGATATTAATGCCACTATATAAGACAGTAAAGCACCTTGTGATGGTGCCACATTACATTATGACTGGGGGATATGCCTGGTCAGCAGTGAGGGTCTACTGACTGTGGTGCCCACTGCTTCAAACTAAGATTACTTGAAGCGTGGACAGCTGGCATGAAGGCTCCATGTGGCTATTGCAGCGCCCCAACTGAACTGTCAGCACAATATGAGGTGGTCTGCTGCTGGCCCCCTTTAAGTGTGTCTGATCACCTGGGCATCTGTGTTGACCCCAAGATATGCCAGTTTGTGTCCTATGATGGAAGCTGCCAGCTGCTGTGATGTGCTTGTGGCCTGCCTTCAGTCACATGGCACTGGATGGTGTGATGTAGGTGGGCACCATCTGATGAGCGGGTACCCCTAACACATCAGAGACTGTTGGGTGCAAACGGCTGGCACAGGTGTTGAAATAAAACAATCTTCACTCTTTACAGCTTCTTTCCCAACAAAAGGACAAGAAATGCCAATGAACTGTGAAGATGATAGATAGATAGATAGATAGATAGATAGATAGATAGATAGATAGATAGATAGATAGATAGAT
>JANRMT010062796.1:111114567-111145767 GCA_026402145.1 Polypterus bichir lapradei | reverse complement strand
TATCTATCTATCTATCTATCTATCTATCATATAGTGCCTTTCATCTATCTGTCTATCTATCTTTTGTCTAATGGTGGCACAGTCCTCTCAGGGATAGCCAGAATGGTACCACATTCTGATGATGGAGGAATGGCATGACAGACCAATCTTCTAACAAGTAAATAGTGGTGTGGCACAGTCCATTAACTGGATGCCAGCAGAGGTCGCTTACAGGCTTTGGATGTGTCCTATGTTGACAAATTCAGAGTTGGCCAATTGGAATTTGTCCCCTTTGTCCTCTGAGCGGCCCCTCCTCAGTTCCATTTTAATAATTAATGAACAATAATAAACTGCAGCAGCGTCCCCAAGGAGTCCATTTAGACTGAGGATTTTCACAGGCTATGAGAAATAACAATTCGGCAGATTTGAACTGAGGCCGAGACGCAGTTCACCTCATGGGGTCCTCAACATGAAGACTGTCGGTGTCACAGGTTCAGCAATCAGTGTCACACTCTTCACCATCATGGAGGTGACTGCAGATGCAGGTAAGCAGTGACATTGAGTTTTCTATAAAAGTCTCCACTATCCCTCTTGAATTCTCCTAATTTAAATGATGGCTCCTTCTTCCTTGTCCAGGCAGCCCACTGCCACTTAAGGATCTGACCACACCCAGCCTTCTGCCAATTAAGCATTCAGCCACAGAATTGGTGCCCTGGTGGAGGAGGAGGTCAACCCAACGGGTCACAGCCATGAACTCAAAGGCTCGGGTTGCCCATGTCAGGGTAGAATGAACCTTGAAATGTTGAGGGTCTTGTCCCTCTGGTCTCAGACGGGGTTGACAGAACCTGCCTGCCTGCGTCACCTCCACCTGATCTTCTGACCTGAAGCTGACAAGAAGGATCACCCACATCTCCTGCTTTCAGAACCTGGATGAAGCCCCTCTGGCAGCTATGCCAGCCTGGAGTCTTCTTGGGTCACAACACCCCCTGCAGATCCTCTCAAGCTCTATCAGGTGGGCAGCTGTTTTCAGGTCTCTCCAGAGACGTTTAGCTCCAGGCTCATCACCAATGTCACTGCATTGCCCTCTTTGTGATAACCCACTGGAGAGACTCCAATGCCACTTGACTACAGGGGTGAAGGTCCTGCTGCCCAGCTGTCCACCCTGACTGGCATCTGCATGAGTTCTTCTCTTTTGCTGCCTGTTTTGCTCCTTTCTTGCCTCATCCCCATGTAATGCCCAGCAAGCACCATTTCAGAAGCACTTGGCCTGGCACCACACAGCTTGAATATTATTATTACTGTGTGGCCGAGATGCCATGATGCGCATGGAAGCCTTGAGATCATCAGGAGAGACGCACGAGGGAGTCGGGAGGCTAAACAAGGCGAGGTTTACGACTGAAGCAGTGGGCGCCAAGTTAAACAGATCATCGCACTTTAAACACAGCCCAGGGGACTGTGGCACCCGGCTCATGGGCCCGGCAAGTGGCCACCAGCGGCTTCTGATGAAAGGTCCCCTGCCATCTCTTATTGTGACACATAATCAGAAGAAAGACAAAAAGAAATCAAAACGAGGCACAACATCAGCGGGCATCCGGGGGTGAGGTGGTATAACAAGATAAAGGCACAGACAAAAGTGAACATATGATGACAGAAATGGGCACAGACTTTGATGGGGGACAATGGCAATGTGGGGAACACTGACACAAGTACACCAAGGGGCAGACATTGGCACAGACACTGATGGGGACATGGGCACAGGCATGGGCATAAACACATGCAGAGACACTGATGAGAACTGTGATGGGCACAGACAGACACAGTGACATGGGCACACACAGTGACAGTAATACGGACATAGACATTGGATCTGGCACAAGAATCCCCAGGGACAAAGACAGGGGTAGTGTAACCAATGGGGACATGGGCACAGACATAGGCTGACACCTTGGTGTGAACATAAAACCTGAGATGGGCACATGCAGGCACACATACATGGATAAAGAATCAGCTACAAGACAGCAAATGGGCACAAGGAATACACGGACATGGGCACAGACACCAGTCAAGACATGGGCACAGAAGCATACAGTATAGTGTCTTTCACTCCTATCTCTATTATACAGTTTCTTTGGCACTGTGCACCATATGGATGAACCTTTGCCCTCGATTAGGTCTCTCAAACATGGGCACCATGGGCACACTGAGGTCTGCACGTGGTCTGCCACCCTGATCTCTTAAGGAGAGGCCGCTGGCAGTGCATTCAGATGGGTGGGAGATGGGGGAGCTTTGTGGGGTTCAAGTGACACTTCACTTGTGAGGAGCGAGATGTGGGTGACTCTGGGGCAACCAGCAGCCCGGGTGCAGATGTCCAAGTTATGAGACCACGTTGACTTGTGGTCATTTGTGCCCATTGAGGCTCATCTTTGCCTTTATTTTGCCATCTTGAATTGTCATCTTGCGAGGTTTTTATTGTGCCTTATGATGCCTAGCCGTATGAAAGGCACTATATCAACTTAGCACCCCCGTCTGCTTTGCCTGCCCTGGTCGTGCCGATGTGGCACAATGTGCATGGGATGGAGATGGGGGTGGGGTGGTGTTTGCATCATGGGTAAGATGTCAATGCCAGGCAAAGTGTGTTCTTCTCTGTTGTCACCTGCACCTCAAAGTGAAGTGTTACCCATAATGCCAAGCTGTCCCTCACCTCGTCTCTGGTGTCAGGTCTGCCTTGATTTCAAGTGCATAGGTGGACTTCAGTGAGAAGGTGGCTGCCATGGAGGTGGCACTGCAGCCTCTTTGCCCCCTGAGATGAGTGCTGATGTGACAGATGTGCTGGAATGTGAATGTCCATGTGAGTCAGCACATCTGGCCTGTCACTTGACTTGATGTCCAAGTCCTTGTTTGGTCTTTTTCATCCATCTGTTATTCTACATGCTGGATACAGTGGTACCTCATTTTCTGAATGGCACAATAGTTAGTGCCAAGGTCCTGAGCTCAAATGCCAGTTAATGTGTGTGTGCATGTCAGGTAAAGGGTCAGTCAGTCTGGTGGATTGGCACTTTGTCACAAGGGGATCTAATAAAGAGTGGACAAATGTGTGGATTCTTTATCATGTGATTTGACGTGATTGCCACTTCTGTAATGCCATCTGCACCCAATGCTAAGAACCAGTTGGGCATTCAGCTCAAATAAGGGGATAAGGTTTCTGGGTGGCCTGCTGCTCCTTTGCCCAATCATTTGAGCCGCACCTTCTGTGTTCTTCTCCTGTTTATTGTTAACATTACAAAGACCTTCAGTCAGCGGGTTATTGAATGGCCCGGTGACGTGTGACACGCGTCCGCTCCTAGACAGGCCTGCCTTATCCACACACAAAGTCTGTCGCTGACTTTTGGACTCTGACCAGGGTGAATCATTGGAGCCACGTGACCGGAGCACATCGGGTGACACCCACCTGGAGTGCTGGTCAACGTCCACAGCTGGCTCACTGCCCTCGCTGCCCTCGCTGGGACTTCATCTTCTGCGGTGTCAGTGGTGCCTCAGGTGGGCAACGCAGCATGAAAGGGAGAAGTGAGGCACCTGTGCCCCTCTGGGAATGGCGCGCCTTTAAGAGTGAGCCACTTCAATTCATTGAGCTGTAATCTGAGGAAATGTAAAGACCAACCTGACCGCGATATGAGGACTCCATGGAGATTCACCAGAAACAGAGACTCCATCTGCAGGCTTGGCGTGTATATAGCGCCTTTCATCAGGCTCATTCAACTTACCCCAGGAGACTCTCAGGTCATGTGACTCATTCAGGGCCACTGATTGTTACTGATGTCAAAAGCTAGCAAAACCCATACTGACCTCTGGTGGTAGAGCTGATGATAACAGTAAAGAGAAAAGGCGCTATATAGCAAATGTCACAGACACTTCAGCGTGCCACAGTTTATATAAGTGTCAGTCAATCAGTCATTGTCCAACCTTCTATATCGTAACACAGGGTCAATCCCAGCCAGCAAAGGGCACAAGGCAGGAACAAACCCCGGGCATGGCGCCAGCCCACCGCAGGGCACACACACACGCAGACACGGGGAGAACATACAAACTCCACGCAGGGACGACCGAGTTAGTGAACCCGGGTCTCCTTACTGCGAGGCAGCAGCCCTACCCACTGCGCCACCATGCCGTCCATTTATATAAGTGTGAAAAAAATTTACTTGGACAGCCATTTGACTTTCTGCTTCTTCTGACATCCAACCTTTAGCTCATTCAGCCGTCCACCCGTCCATTGCTGTGTCTGTCCAACACTTTCTTCATCCCCCAAAATGTACACAGAATTCAGTTTAGCCATCCATCCATCTATCCATCCATTGCTTAGTCGTCTGTGGGATCTGTGGGTCCAGTTGTCCATCCATCCATCTGCTGATCTCCTCATCAGTTCACTCATCCTTCCATCTGTCTTCTTCATGTACTGCACATTCCTATGTCTTTCACGTTTTCCATCCATTCATTCTTTTAAACCTTCTTCCTCCCACTCATTGTTCAGCTCATCCATCTGTCCATCTTTTTGTATTGATATAATTGTCCAATCATCCATCCATTCATTCATCCATCCTTTAATCTGACCATCAATCATCTGTTAATTCATTCACCCATCCATCCTACATTTCAGCTCATCCATCCATCCATCTATTCATCAACAATGTATTCCCGTATTCGCCCACCCGTCTGTCCATTACATGTGGTGGACACACAGACGTATTTAAGCTCATCTGTGAGTCTATCCTTTGTTCCATTCATCCCTCCATCTTTGATATCGGCCATTGATTTATCTGAGCGTCCATCATCTATTCCTTTATTCATCTGTCCGTCAACATTTCAGTTCATCCATCCATCTCTCCATACATCTGTTCCTCTCTTTACATCCATCCATTATATGTAGAACTCATCCATCCATCCATTCATCCATTTAAGCCTTCTTCCATCCACCGATTGTTCAATTCATCTAACTGTATTCGTCCATTCATCCATCCCTCTTTCTTCTTATCCCTCCATTTATCTGACCAGTCCTCCACTATTCATTTTTTCCTCATCTGTCCTTCCATACATCTCCTCATAAACCTCACCCTTACACACCTCCATCCATCTGCCACGCTGCCCATTTTTCAGCACACCCATCTGTCCCTGCATGTATTCCTCCATTCTGTAATCCATTTTTCTTCTCATCCATTCATTCATCTGTTCATCTCTTCATCCTTTCACTTGTCTGCCCTCGTTCATCTCATCCTTCTGTCCCTTCATGTACTCATCCATTCCTCAAGCAGCCTTGCAGGGGCCCTCCTGCCCTCTCCTGCCCTCTCCTCGTCCAGTTTCTGTTTCTTCTTTTGTTTGGGCTTGGCACCTGTGCCACCATGGCATCAGGGAGCAATGGGACCTGCTTTAGGGTAAAGCTTGGCCTGAGAGCCCCATGCCAGTGTCCTGTGGTCGCCCTGCCCGCTTATCATCACGTCCTTATCACAAGCTCAGGGTGGGTCGCCAGCGATTAGGCAGGAGTGTGTAGTTGGCTGGCGACCTCTGCCCACCTTACACACCAATCAGCCCTTGGCGCTCATGAAGCGGCTAATCAATATTGCACCTGATTGAGCTTCCTGTCAACTCAGACGTCATCAAGTGGAAAACCAAACACGCAACTCAGGCGGGCTGATAAAGGACAAGACGTCCAAACACGACGGGCGCTTCCTTGTTTTGAAACAAGCAGGTTACCTCTGGCCGGGGTGAGGGGGGCACAAATGGCTTCAATGGGTTGCTGTGCCATCTGGCTGAATGGATTGACAGAAGGGGGCATTGCCAATATCTCCTGCCCTCTGGTGAGTGGGGTGTGTCCCAGAGTCTCTAGGGGGCTACAGTTGTTTCACCTGAAGTTAATGAGACCACCAGCAGGAGTGCAGGGCCATTCCAGTAGCCAGGCTTTAGGCTATATAGTGCCTTTCACCAGGAGACTTGGCATAGGGTGCCCACACTTGAAGTAAAGGCAGGACCCATGTTTCCTCCCATTGTTCCCTGATTTGAAAAAGTCAGGACATTTTGTCTCATATGCACCTCACTGATGTCACTTCTGTCCACCAATGTGACCTTAAGGTAAAAGTCCACCTGGCACTCATCTATTGGCCAACAGCACCCACCAAGGGGGTCCGCAATCGAGAATATTTCCAAATGTACTTAAAATAGAAAAAAAACAGAAGTAGATCAGTCACTTCATGCACTGCCAGGGAAGAGGCAGGTGACAGACTGGCACAGAGCTAATGGCACCTTGACAAATGGCAGTAGATGAGACAAACAACAGAGGTGCAGTGAGGTGTCCTCGTCACCATGAAGTCACTGGTGCATGGCACATCTCACCACATCTACAGTATGACAAAGTGACTTATCTGGGTCACCGTATGATTGACACTGACTTGTGTGATTCTATATAGCGCCTTTCATGTCACCCACTATCCTTCAGTGCTTTTCAGACACAATGCTATTGTGTGATTCTATATAGTGCCTTTCACAGTATTCACCATTCCACTTCAGCACCTTCATAACCCAACAGTGAGAGAACAGAAACGTGGTGTCAGCGGTGGGATTTCAACAGTTGATTGACGCAGTCACTATGGAGCCCCAATGCCCAGCCGCGTTTTCATTTTTTATTTTTCTATCCATCCACTTAAACTGCTTGCTCATCTAGTTAAAGGGTAGTCGAGGCTGGCACCTAAGCTGGCAGCACTGAGTTCAAGGAAAGAGTGGCCTGGAAGGGAAACCAGGGCACCCAAAGGTTTATGGGGGATATGGGCAGAGCATACAGACTCTACGCAGAGGGCTGGCATCTGAAATAGCAATGTATCGATGTTCTACCCACACTTATTCACATCATCTTTTCTACTGGAAGGCTGACATGTTAATTATGATGATGACGATGATGATGAAGATACTTAATGGAGGACCACATGCCACCCCACACTTTGAACTATGGATACTTGGAGTCTTGTCATTGTGCCCAGTCTGCCTGTTTAATTTATGTTTACATCATGGAGGTACACACCAGCCCAGTCTTTGAACTTATGCCACTATGGGCACTACCATTGTCCTTAGGGTCATGATGAGGTGCCCGGTTTGTCCATTTCATTTATTTTCCTGTATGGATGCTTACACCAGCCTGGCTTTTGGACTTGTGAGACTGTGGGCACTACCCTCTGCTGTCATTGGGTTCTCATTGAAGTGCCCAGTCCACCTGTTTCAATTCTTATACTTTATAGAAGAGCACATGCCAGCCCAGACTTTGGACTTACAGGAATAAAGATACTAAAAGTCTTGTCATGGTTCCCATACTGCCAATTTTGTTTATTTTACTTTAAGGAGGCACATGCCATCCCAGCCTTTCAACTTACAGGACTGTGGACACTACCAACCAATGTCCTT
The DNA here is from genome assembly GCA_026402145.1 of Polypterus bichir lapradei. Lineage (NCBI taxonomy): Eukaryota > Metazoa > Chordata > Cladistia > Polypteriformes > Polypteridae > Polypterus > Polypterus bichir. The sequence goes on along the minus strand of JANRMT010062796.1, from coordinate 111,138,351 downwards.
GGGGTCCTGATGTAGGTAAAGAGCAGATTGTCTTTACAGTCTGCTTACATGAACATCTGATGTGTCATCCAGGTGCCCACTCTGCCAGTTAAAAATTTCTTCCTTCCTAAAGGGACATGTGCCAGCCCTGATGTTGAACTTTTGAGACTATGGACTCATTAGACTCTTGCCATGGTGCCCAGTTTGCCAGTTTAGCTTATTTTACTTTATCAAAGAAAACACACTGGGCCAGCCTTTGGACTTATAGGACTGTGGGCACCCCCTTCTATTGTCCTTGGGGACACCTTGAGGTGCCCAGTCTGCCCATTTGGTTAATTTTTCCTTTTGCCAGCCCAGCGTTTATGAGGCTCTGAACCCTCAAGGTGTCATCCAGATGCCCGGTCTGCCCGTTGTCCTCATTTTCATTCTGTATGCCGGCCTGTGACTCAGGTGTGCCCTGTAGGCCTTCTGTTTTTGTTCCAGAGTGCCAGTTAAACATTAACAGTGGTGTCAGGATTTGTTGACGCAGGCAGAATATCCAGAGCCATCCATTAAGATGCCACACCCCCTCACTGGATATGTCGGGAAACCCCAGCAGGAGAAAGCGGGCTTCCACTTACGGAATGTCGACTTGTTTCTTATAAAGAGAGACTCAGCCCACCCCGAGACCCCCGGCAGTGGAGGTGGCGTAACACATTGAGAAACGCGTTTGCATAATCACCGCCTTTAGATCAGGGTGGGCTCCCTTCTGTTAAAGGGGTGTGTGTGTGTGGACCAATAGGCTTTGTGTTTGGGCAGGTCGAGTGGCACAGCAGCCAAGGCACTGGACTGCCAACCACAAAAACTCGGCTGAGTGGGTCCCGCTCTGTCGAATATTAAACTTGGAGCCCACTGTGAAAGGCACTATATGACATCCCAGCTGAGTCAGTGCTCACTGACTGAAAGGCGCTATACAACGGGTATCCTCTCGTCTATCCCCTGTCCTCTCCATCTGCCACTGTGGAAGTAAGGAGCCAACGTGGACAAGGCTTGTAGAGCACTTAGGAAGAGAGCAGCCTATGAAAGGCGCTATAAAAACACAACAAGGTGCTTTCTGGCCAATGACTCACTCGCACTGTGTGACTCTCAGTGAGTCACGTCACCTGGCAGGAGTGACACTGTAGAAGTGAGCTCCCCAACTGCATTAGAATTGCAAATCACTGATGACTACCTGCCGCTATGAAAGACGCTATATGAACACGGCAGCGTTTATCCCCTCTGCTGACACACACTTACGCACACTCACGCTTTACAAACGTCGTACCAAATCGTGTTACAATTTAAAGAGCCAGGGAGTGAAGTCGTCCATGTAAGGCGCTATAAAGCCCGAGGGTCATTCTGTGGCCACCTCACCTGTTTGTAACACACCGCAGAGCACAGCCCCCCCCCCACCCCCTGAATAAGGGGGCCATAAAAGCACAATCAGCATTCTGTCATTCCACCGACTCACAATGTCGGACCTCCTGTTGGTCACGTCACCTGTCAAAAAAAAGTGCCACCAAAGTCTCCTCCGATCCAAAAGTGCCGAAGATCAGAGCAGAATACGAAAGGCGCTATAACAACATGGCGGGGCTTACGTCCTCCACTGACTCTCTCAGAGCTGCTCCCGCTGTGGAAGACGCTATATACCAAGGCGAGGTCCCAGATTGGGCGTCTTGATCTGTGTCACCTCTGATGTTGTCGTTCACTTTTAAACAATGCCATTGTTCTCTGTACATAAGCTTGAATGTGAATGAGTGGCCTTCACCGTGAATGGCGCTATATAAAATCCCAATGTGATTAGTGCCAGCTGTGTGCCCCCCCCCCCCAGCCTGTGACTTCACCTGCCAGTGCTCACATTATTTAAACAAGATGAAAAATTGTGCCCACCTGTAAAGTGCCTGGGCATGAATGAGTCTATGCAAGGCACTATATAAAAACACGGGGCCGTAGCTTGTCACAGCCTGTGGGACCCTTAATACGTCACCTCATGTTCCTGTCTTCATATTGTAGAGATATGGCAGCTGATGTAGTGCCCTGTTATGAAAGGCGCTATATAAAATCACAAAACAACAGCTGTTATCTCAGATATTTAATGGAGTGTGACTCACAACCTCATATTTGGAAGTTACAATGTCCAGATTTGGGGGGTCCCAGAAAAGGTGCTACTCGATGCCCCTCTGCTGTTGGGTACAAAAAGGAGTGGCAGTCAGTGCAATCAGTGACAAAGCCTCAAAGTGGCCATGTGCTGGGTGAGCAGTGCTGAGAGGGTCTTCTCCTGTGACTGGACGTTTCGCTCAGCTCCTCACATCCAATCAGATTCTCTGTTCATAACGGCCTCTCTGAGAGATGAGCGCCACCTCCTGGAATGTGCAGCACACCCTCCCACGTCCAGTCCCTCAGTTGTCCCCTCTTTACTTGAGTGCCTGACTTGTGATGACAACAGAGTCAGGTCAGATTGGGGAGCATGCACTTCTAGTGGACCAAGTTCAATAACAGTCACGTGATGGCACCTCTCGTGGTAAGACTGGCAGTGCCCACAGCCTAGCTAATGGACACCTTGATGACTCTCTCAAATAGCAAATTGCACCTTGGGAGTCGTCAATGTCACCCAGACAGGGACTTTTGGTTTTGTCTGGTGAGTAGAGATGAGGCCAACTGTACTGAGCCTTCTCCAAGCACTGGTGGTCTCCATGGATGCCATCACCCGGCACTCCTCCCTTTCTTTCACCTGTCGTAGATTGTGACCAATAAGTCCAGATACGACAGCACAGTACACCTTCATGAAGCCCCAAGTGCATATGTGTCCAGTAAGGACACCTGAGCAGTCCTGCACTAGAACAAGTCATAGGAAATACAAAATCAATGGGTGATGACCCCTGCAGGCCACCAGCGGTACTACACAACCCCACACATAATCCAATTAGAGACAAGTGCTGCCCCCTGAAGGCCACCAGCAGTACGACACAACCTTACTAATAATGGAAGCAGTGACATGTGCTGCCCCCTGAAGGCCCCCTACAGGTCACTGGCATTACTAATTAGTGACAAGTGCTGCCCCCAGGAGGCCCCAACATTACTACACAGCCTCATTGTCACTCTCATTTATTTCTATTCTTTTGCATATTCATCAACCTAATTTACATACCACACTGCCAGACATCCCCCCTACCCCCCCCCCTCCCCCAAAACCACTTCAAGCCCCTAGCACTTTGGGTTCAGGGAAATGTCAGCTGGTTCTGTCACACTAGAGCCACCACCCAACGATGTCACCACACTGCCCCCTAGATGTCAGGTGCTTATGTTGTGCCCAAGTTTGCCTACTTAGCCAGCAGGTCACTGTTACACCTGTTCAGGCCACAGTCCATTGGACCCTCAGGTCCTCAAAATGCTGTGAGGCTGTGTAGGGATGGGGGTGACATGGTGGTCTTAAGGCCAGTGGCTGATTACTGCGTGTCACCTTTGACACTGTCTGATGTGAGGGGGTCCACCCCCTCCCAGCCTGCTGGTGCCTTGCAAAATAAGCTAAAGGACACTTCTGCTTTCTTAAGAGCCGAGCTCTGGTGACACATCCGGCAAAATATTCAAGGTCACCCAGAAAGAGGAACTCAAAGCCTGACGTGTGAGAATTTCAGAACACAGCCTGATTACTCATCAAAGTGGAACTTTATTTAGAGAGCGGAGAAGGGAACAAGAACAACAACAAAAATATTAAAACAAGAAATGAGACTAGGAGGACAGATGGGGGAGGATGGGCAAGGCGCTATATAGGGTCACAGTGAGGAGAGCCAGTGATCACAATGACACCGTCAACTCAACACTGCCTTCTCAAGCAGGGTCACGGTGGGCCACCAGTCTACATGGCGCTGCTCCATCACCAGGCCTTAAGATCTGAAGGTGCAGTACCACCTTACCACCACTAGGAGTCCATCCATGTTTCTAACCAGAGGAGAGTCCTGAGGAAGGCGGAGCCAATCACAGCGGGCAGAGGGTGCAAGGCAGGAACACTCCCTGGAGGGGGCGCCAGTCCATCCCAGGGTACAAGCATACACATGCACAAACACACACAAAAATTGGGTGGTCATCAGTATGGGATCTGCCACTGGTTAGGCAGTAGGCTGGCATGTCCATCGAGCTTCAGTGTTTAGAATTTATGGGTTCAAAAGGGGGGCAATGGCTTCAGAGACCATCAGGGTGGCCATCACTCTAACAAAAGCCAGAAAGGAACGAGTCACAGTGAAGCTGGCTGGATATGGACCACCTGGGGTGTGCAGGCAGAGGCGGCTTGATTCAGGGTGCCCTTTGTTTATCTACGCTCATCCACACTTGTATCAGAAGACCCTTGAGTGGCAATTCCTAGCACAGCCGGGGGTGGCGTCGCAGCACATGCTGTAGAGGTGCGGGTGTCTGCAGGCCTGCCTGGCACACTGGGAGGCAGGAGAGGTGCAAAGGAGTGCCAAGTAAATGTGATATGTGAGGTCAGAGTGTGGACACACACACACACACACACACACACACACACAATTGAACCCACTCAATATCTAAACCCACATATCCAAATTGAAGGTGACAGGAGGCAAAGCCCATTGCACCAGCAGACAGATACCAGCCCTTGACGAGTCTGTAGGGTGCCGTGAGTTGGCACCTACCCTCCCTAGGATGGGGGTGGGGGGTCTAATGTGACAGAATTAGCTGGCATTGTCCCCCACTGATCTCCGTGTCTGGAGCTCCAGCAGTGAGCTGATAAAGTGAAGGAGTGATATGCAAATAAGTTGTGATAATATGCAAACTATGCAAATGATTGCATTTTAAACTAAGTGCTCCAGTAATGTGACTGAGCACCCTTGTCAAATTGGTGGTTCACCCAGATGGGCTGGGCAGTCAAAGGGAGGGTGACTGGTTTAGTGGGTTTAGCACTCACATGAATAAGGGGGGCACACAGGTGGGAGTTTGAACAGGGGTCTGTACAGCTGACAGCACTAACCACTGTGCCACCCTGCTCACTAGAAATGTGGGCTCAGGAATATACATGTGAGGAAGAGTACTAAGAGAAGGCATTTGTCTGGCAATATCAGTGAGGAAAGGCGCTATATCAAAATGACCAGAAACAAATGCACATGCACAGGAGGAGGACACGGACAGGAATTGAGCCAAGGTCTCCAGAGCAAGGAAACAGCAGCACTAACCACTGTGCCACCCTGCCTGCTAGGAACGTGGTCTCATGGACACCATTATTCAAAAGGACTAGTGTCTCCCAAAGGTACTGAGGAAAGGCACTATATGAAAATGACTATGTTTGACAGAAATAAACCCACAGGAATCCAGGAAGGACACAGACAGCAATTTGACCCGAGGTCCATGGAGCTGAGAGACAGCAGCACTAACCACTGTGCCACCCTGCCCATTAAGAATGTGGGCAAGAATGGTAACAGAGGGTGGTTGCCTGCCAATGTCAAGATGGAAAGACACTATATTACATACAGTGGTGTGAAAAACTATTTGCCCCCTTCCTGATTTCTGATTCTTTTGCATGTTTGTCACACAAAATGTTTCTGATCATCAAACACATGTAACCATTAGTCAAATATAACACAAGGAAACACAAAATGCAGTTTTTAAATGATGGTTTTTATTATTTAGGGAGAAAAAAAAATCCAAACCTACATGGCCCTGTGTGAAAAAGTAATTGCCCCCTTGTTAAAAAATAACCTAACTGTGGTGTATCACACCTGAGTTCAATTTCCGTAGCCACCCCCAGGCCTGATTACTGCCACACCTGTTTCAATCAAGAAATCACTTAAATAGGAGCTGCCTGACACAGAGAAGTAGACCAAAAGCACCTCAAAAGCTAGACATCATGCCAAGATCCAAAGAAATTCAGGAACAAATGAGAACAGAAGTAATTGAGATCTATCAGTCTGGTAAAGGTTATAAAGCCATTTCTAAAGCTTTGGGACTCCAGCGAACCACAGTGAGAGCCATTATCCACAAATGGCAAAAACATGGAACAGTGGTGAACCTTCCCAGGAGTGGCCGGCCGGCCAAAATTACCCCAAGAGCGCAGAGACGACTCATCCGAGAGGTCACAAAAGACCCCAGGACAACGTCTAAAGAACTGCAGGCCTTCTTGCCTCAATTAAGGTCAGTGTTCACGACTCCACCATAAGAAAGAGACTGGGCAAAAACGGCCTGCATGGCAGATTTCCAAGACGCAAACCACTGTTAAGCAAAAAGAACATTAGGGCTCGTCTCAATTTTGCTAAGAAACATCTCAATGATTGCCAAGACTTTTGGGAAAATACCTTGTGGACTGATGAGACAAAAGTTGAACTTTTTGGAAGGCAAATGTCCCGTTACATCTGGCGTAAAAGGAACACAGCATTTCCGAAAAAGAACATCATACCAACAGTAAAATATGGTGGTGGTAGTGTGATGGTCTGGGGTTGTTTTGCTGCTTCAGGACCTGGAAGGCTTGCTGTGATAGATGGAACCATGAATTCTACTGTCTACCAAAAAATCCTGAAGGAGAATGTCCGGCCATCTGTTCGTCAACTCAAGCTGAAGCGATCTTGGGTGCTGCAACAGGACAATGACCCAAAACACACCAGCAAATCCACCTCTGAATGGCTGAAGAAAAACAAAATGAAGACTTTGGAGTGGCCTAGTCAAAGTCCTGACCTGAATCCAATTGAGATGCTATGGCATGACCTTAAAAAGGCGGTTCACGCTAGAAAACCCTCAAATAAAGCTGAATTACAACAATTCTGCAAAGATGAGTGGGCCAAAATTCCTCCAGAGCGCTGTTAAAGACTCATTGCAAGTTATCTCAATCTGCTTGATTGCAGTTATTGCTGCTTAGGGTGGCCCAACCAGTTATTAGGTTCAGGGAGCAATTACTTTTTCACACAGGGCCATGTAGGTTTGGATTTTTTTTTCTCCCTAAATAATAAAAACCATCATTTAAAAACTGCATTTTGTGTTTCCTTGTGTTATATTTGACTAATGGTTACATGTGTTTGATGATCAGAAACATTTTGTGTGACAAACATGCAAAAGAATAAGAAATCAGGAAGGGGGCAAATAGTTTTTCACACCACTGTATGTTGCGGTGGGCAAATGAAACCCACATGACAGACATTGGAACTGAGATCTGCAGAGGTGTGTGAGCAAATCAGCACCAACCACTGTGCCACCCTGCACATTACAAATGTGAGCTCCTAAATGCACATGTGTTTCATAAGACAGGGCCACAGACTTCGTTTGATATTGAGGAAAGGCGCTATATTGAAATGAAGGTGAACAAGGGCAGGACAATCTGAACCGAGGTTTGAAGGGCTGGTAAACAGCAGCACTACCCGCTGTGCCACCCTGACTAAGGATTGGGCGTGGGCACTTTGTGAGTGGTCCACTGCCCTGCTAATGTGGATGATGAAAGGCGCTATATTAAGTGAAGCAACATGAGTGGGTGCGTGTGTGCGTACTCAGAGACGCGCGAGGATATGCGCTGACCCAATTTTCCAGCGTGTTGCGCCACAGCACTGCCACATTTAGAAACGCCGCTGCGGTTTGGCTGGTGCAGCCTGTGGCCGCTAACCAGAGCTTCTATCTTTGGAGCGCCTCTTTGCTCGCCTCATGCTGGACTTTTCTTGTTTTGACGTCTTACGAAATGGGAAAATATAACGCTGCCATGGCAACCGCGCACATCGTCCAGCTGCTGGATTTCGTTCATAAAAGGGCAGCTGTACTTGTGTGGTGAGCTCATGGAGGGCTTGGTAAGGAGGTGTAAAGCAGCCGGGCAGCTTGTGCCAGTCGAGTTTCCAGTGTGATCCCTGCAGGCCAGATAATGCAGTGCACCTGTGTGAGGTCTCAAGTCCACAGCTGGACAATAAGGAGTCCTGAGCAGTGCAGTGTTGAGACAACTCACAGTGGCAAGTGCTGCCCCCTGCTGGCACCATTTTGATGTCATTAGCTGGGCTGACCCAGCCTGTTCTGCCATCACCCCAAATGAGCCTTTGGAAAAGGCAATGACAGAGAGACTGAAATACTGAGGGGACCCAGTGAGTGTGTGCCCATCTATTCGTCCATCCACCATTGATCCTCCAGTCCATCCACTGGCCCATCCTTCCACCGCTAATTCTCTTCATTAAATTCACCCCTCCCTTTTGTCCATTCAGTCCTGTACCCACTAATTTGTACATCCCATCACTTCTGTCCATCTCTCCATCTGTTTGTCTATTTGTCTGTCTACCCACAGATCCATCCTTCCATCATCGGGCAACAGAAATCTAAAGACCTTCACCTGCCCATTCTTGCTCCATCCACACCTTCTGAAACCAGAATCATAAGCGTCACAGAACTGGTCACAGGCTCCAGTTGGACTGCAGACCGTCATCCCTGAAATGGGGCGGTCAGCTGGCATGTGGTGGGAGCTCACCAGTATGCTGCCCTATAGTGTCATGTGGGCACAAAAGGACCAAACACAAGAACTAAAGGGCTTTGACTCCACAATGCCCTCTAGAGGATAAAGAGAGACCAGCAAATGGATGGATGGACGGACGGGCTCATTCCTAAAATGGAATGGAGTGGTCAGCTGTTCGTAACATACTGCCCTCTAGTGCTCACCAAAATATGGGAGAAAAGCCTCACGGATCACATTAGGACTGAGCAAAGGGAATAAAGAGCAGTGAGTCCACATGGCCCTCTAGTGGACAAAGAGAGGTCATAAAATGGAAGGATGGATGGATGACCACAACCAGCGTGCTGCCCTCTAGTGATCAATGGGCACAAAAAGACCGGAACTAAAGGGCTTTGACTCCACAGTGCCCGCTAGAGGATAAAGAGAGGCCAGAAAATGGATGGATGGATGGACCAAGAGGCAAGTGAATGGACAGACTGTGAGATTCGTTGGTGGACTGAAATGGACATCGTTGATTGGATGGTTACATAAAAGCAGAAGGACAAATGAATACGTTAAAGAAAGATGGACGGACAGACCAAAATAAACAAATGTTCATGTGACTATCCGATGGATGAATTTACAGAAAAAGAGACCAACGTGTAAATGGACAGATGGACTGGTCAGTGAACGAATGGATGGACTGATTGATGAGCAGGAAATCCACAAAGACAGCTGAAGGTGTCCAGCACTCAGCGGATGGACGGGCAAATGGAGGATGAATACGCCAAACAATATGCAAGGTGAATGAACTGATCGACGGAGGCACAGAAAAAGAGGTGTGAAAGGATGGACTGATAGCTCAATGGACAGAAAAACGTCAAAATGGACAAACCCATTGAAAATAATTCATTTTATTTATATAGCGCCTTTTAAGAGATAGATAGATAGATAGATACTTTATTAATCCCAAGGGGAAATTCCCATACTCCAGCAGCAGCATACTGATCATAACAATATTATATTAAAGAGTGATAACAATGCAGGTTTAACAGACAGTAACTCTGTATAATGTTAATGTTTACCCCGCCGGGTGGAATTGAAGAGTCGCATAGTGTGGGGTCTCCTCAGTCAGTCAGTGCAGCAGGACGGTGACAGCAGTCTGTCATTGAAGCTGCTCCTCTGTCTGGAGATGATCCTGTTCAGTGGATGCAGTGGACTCTCCATGATTGACAGGAGTCTGCTCAGCGCCCGTCGCTCTGCCACGGATGTCAAACTGTCTAGCTCCGTGCCTACAATAGAGCCTGCCTTCCTCACCAGTTTGTCCAGGTGTGAGGCGTTCCTCTTCTTTATGCTGCCTCCCCAGCACACCACCGTGTAGAAGAGGGCACTCATCACAACCGTCTGGTAGAACATCTGTAGCATCTTATTGCAGATGTTGAAGGACGCCAGCCTTCTAAGGAAGTATAGTGGGCTCTGTCCTCTCTTCCACAGATCATCAGTATTGGCAGACCAGTTCAATTTATCATCCAGCTGCACTCCCAGGTATTTATACGTCTGTACCCTCTGCACAGTCACCTCTGATGATCACGGGGTCCATGAGGGGGCCTGGGCCTCCTAAAATCCACCACCAGCTCTTTGGTTTTGCTGGTGTTAAGGTGTAGGTGGTTTGAGTCGCACCATTTAACAAAGTCCTTGATTAGGTTCCTATACTCCTCCTCCTGCCCACTCCTGATGCCGCCCATGATAGCAGTGTCGTCAGTGAACGTTTGCACGTGGCAGGACTCCGAGTTGTATTTGAAGTCTGATGTATGTTGGCTGAACAGGACCAGAGAAGGTCCAGTCCCCTGCGGCGCTCCTGTGCTGCTGACCACAATGTCAGACCTGCAGTTCCCGAGACGCACATACTGAGGTCTGTCTGTAAGATAGTCCACGATCCACCGATGCCACCAGGTGTGAATCTACTCCCATCTCTGTCAGCTTGTCCTTAAGGAGCAGAGGTTGGATGGTGTTGAAGGTGCTAGAGAAGTCTAGAAACATAATTCTTACAGCACCACTGCCTCTGTCCAAGTGGGAGAGGGATCGGTGTAGCATATAGATGATGGCATCCTCCGCTCCCACCTTCTCCTGGTATGCGAACTGTAGAGGGTCGAGGGCGTGGCGGACCTGTGGCCTCAGGTGGTGAAGCAGCAGCTGCTCCATGGTCTTCATCACATGTGACGTCAGAGCGACAGGCCGGAAGTCATTCAGCTCACTAGGACGTGATACCCTTTGGGACTGAGGTGATACAAGATGTTTTCCAAAGCCTCAGGACTCTCCCCTGTTCCAGGGCTCAGATTGAAGATGCGCTGTAGAGGACTCCACATCTCCAGCGCACAGGCCTTCACCAGTCGTGGTGATACACCATCTGGACCCGCTGCTTTGCTGGCACGAAGTCTCCTCAGCTCTCTGCTCACCTGCGCTGCTGTAATTGTGGGTGGGGATGTCTCTCCTATGCTGGTATCAGCAGAAGGATGGGTGGGGTGCAGTACTCCGAGGTGAGTGGGTTAGGGTGGTCAAACCTGTTAAAGAAGTTGTTCATTTGGTTTGCTCTCTCCACATCTCTCTCGATGGTGGCACCCCGCTTCGAGCTGTAGCCAGTGATGATCTTCATCCCGTCCCACACTTCCTTCATGCTGTTATTCTGCAGTTTCTGCTCCAGTTTTTTCCTGTACTGCTCCTTTGCCACCCTGAGCTGGACTCGGAGTTCCTTCTACACGCGCTTGAGCTCATGCTGATCACCACTTTTAAAGACTCTTTTCTTCTGGTTCAAAAGGCCCTTGATGTCACTTGTAATCCATGGCTTGTTGTTAGCACAGCAGCGTACTGTTCTTACTGGAACTACAATGTCCATACAGAAGTTGATGTAGTCAGTAGTGCAGTCAACAACCTCCTCAATGTTCTCACTATGTGACCCCTGCAGGATATCCCAGTCTGTAGTTCCAGTCTCTCAGAGCCTGCTCTGCCTCAGGGGACCACTTCCTGAATGAGCGTGTGGTTGTAGGTAGCGTCCTTCACTCTTGGTTTGTAGTGAGGCTGAAGCAGAACCAGGTTATGATCTGCTTTCCCAAGCGCAGGCAGCGGGGTGGCGCTGTGTTCGTCTTTACCGTTGGCATACAGTAGGTCGATAGTCCTGTTTCCCCGGGTGTTACAGTCCACATACTGGGAGAAGGCAGGTAATGTTTTGTCCAGCGTCACATGGTTAAAGTCTCCAGCGATTAGCACAAGCACCTCAGATGAATAAATAGAAAAATGGGCTGATGGGTCAATGAATGAAGAGATGAAGGGTCAGAGAACAGAAGGAGTGGATGGCTGGATGTGTAGACATCACCATGAATGTCCCACAGATGTGATTGGATGGACTGGCAGCCGTGCTCTCTGATTACGGGTGGCACCACACGAGGTCGATGCACATGCAGGTCACTCCGGTGAGTCAGGGGGACAAAGACAAATGAAGCTTAAAGGGGGTCACAGCTTCAGGAGGACCTCCTATAATCCTCACCGGGCTCATCGACACACACTGTTGTAGATGCACTGGGTGCCAGTAGATGGCAGTACTCTATAGTGGGGTGGCACTCTTGGGCTTCTTGAAATTCATCCATTGACTAAACGAGCTCAGCGTGGAGAACAGAGTCTGTACCAGCAACAGGAGAAATGCAGAAACCAGCCCTGGATGGGATGCCAGTTTGCCACAGGGCACCCCAAACAGAAATGCCCATTAACCAAGCATGATTATCTTGGTTCTAGTAAAACTGAATAAAAATTACCAGGAGACCAAGAGAAGGGGCAAAGTCCTCAAAGAATTTGAACCCGGATCCCTGGACTTGTTAAACTGGCACACTAACTTGCTGTGCCACCTGCCATTACACACACACTGGGTCAACCGGACCCCGCCTTTCTTGGCCATTGACTGGTTAGAACCTGTGAGTGGCGCTATATAAAACATGAAGGTCTTAGTTGAGATGCGTGTTGCTAAGGTGCCATTAAAGTCCTGAACATGCCATCTGGTCTGCAGTAAGGGGGCACTCTTGTGCCACCTGGCCGATGCCACTTTATTTCAACTCACAGCTCACTTCACTTTTCATGGGGTCAACAGAAATACTTTTAGTTCTGCGATCAGATTTTTAAGGGAAAACCCCCAGCAGTCAGGAAGTTTAATACTGGGGGAGGCACAAACATTAGAAGACCACCTCATGTGAATCCTCTCAGGCCCCTCTGTCACGTCCTCATGCCCCCTTTATTTAAATATACTTCATCGCGCCCTCGTCATCAGTGGCACTTCCATGGAGTGTGACGACAGGTACACCCTGTGTTTTTGGAATGCCGCTTCCAGTTCTGTTGAATTCCAGATTCCATAGAAGAGGAAACGCACGCCTTACGGGAATGGAAATGGAGCGCAGGCATTTCTGTCCTCCTCCTCCTCCTCGCTGCCTGGAGCGCCGCCAGCTCTTACAAAACGCCAAGCGCTCTTTGGCCCAGTGCTGTTCACTGCACTTCTCTTTTGTTTGAGCATTTCGAGGAAGTGCTGCGCCTCACTCTCAGGATTGTGAAATCAGTGACTCGAAAATAGCTGCCACCCTGCCAGACACCCACCCACACCCGTGGGCCAAGGTGTTCTCGACTGGAGGACTGGCAGCAGGTGCCTCTGCCTCGGAGGTATAGTGAAAGGCACTATATCATATTAAGGAGGGTACGTGTTGAGGCATTTGGTCTCAGGTTCCATTTCTGGCCTTTTTGACACACTTTCCATGCCCCTCTGGGAGCCCTGAGAGGTTTTTTTTAGAAATATGTACTCATGTTGACTGGTATCTGTGACTGAGGGCATCTCCATTAAGGTGGCATCACATCACCTGGACTGGAAATAGAGGCGGATAACAAGACCTCAGGTGGCAAGTTTGCTCTTGAACACTGAGGGCACCAAGCCAGGTGCGAGACCATGCCACCCAACTGGGGATTTTAGATAGTGCCCTGACACAGTTGACTCCACCCTTTGGTATTTTGGACCCTGGCAGGTACCATTAGTCACATTCAGACTTCCAGGATCAAATCGCGGCTGCAGATCTGGTTTCAAGTGTGTTCATCAGTCACCTCCTGAATGGACTGGCAGCAGTGGGCAAATCTCAGTAGCTCTGGGTGAGATGCCAGTCACTGTCATAAGTCCCCAATATGGCAAACCTGTGACACACACAGTGGAATGACAACCCCCTGACCCCACTGGACACTCCTTCTCCACCCCTGTCACCTCTGACACTTACCCTCCATTGCCATTACACCATTCTGACTTCATCTGGCAGCTCAGGCCTCTTCTGCTTCGTGTTGTCACAAATGTGCAGTTTATATTTGGTTCATTTAAAGATGTGACATCCTCTTCATCCTCCCACCATCAAAGTTCTTTAAGCTTTGAAGATCGACTACTTTAATCTGACCGAATGCCCAGCTAGATGCCCACTTGGTGACACCTTGTTCTACTGTGTTCATTAGTCATCTGTGACTACATACATAGTGGTGAGCATCTGTACTAAGAACTCTGAGGGTGCAAGCAGCCGCATTAAAAAGCCACCACTGAAAGGCGCTATAAGGAGACCCCATTCTAATGGCTTGTCCCTCATTGTTCCTTTCAGTCTTTATTCTGGTCTTTAGGAGGTTCGCGCCACAGCCAATCTAAAGGGTTAACAGCTCTACCCACAGGTCACATACGATATATAGTGCCTTTAATACAATTTTGCAAATTGATTTAATGGAAAGCTGAAGTGCACAGGAAGCTTCAGGGTCACACTCTGCCCAGCCCTCCTCTAAAGTGTTAACGACTCGACCTACAGAACATGCAATATAGCGCCTTTCACACAATGTTAATCCATTTAATAAAAGCAAAGTGTCCATTCTGTCTGGCCCTACTCTAAAGTGTTAAAAATTGTACCTGAATGTCTTATGTGATATATAGCGCCTTTCATAAATGATCCAAATTTATTTAATAGAAATAAAGTACAAAGAAAGCTTCTGTGAAGAAATGCTACAGGGGCTCCACTATGCAAACAGCAATAGGCCTTTATAGCGCCTTACTGGGTCAGATGTTTACTTTCATCTTGTTCATTTTATTTATTTGTTCCAATATTTATTTATTCATTCAAGTAATCTTCTGCAAAAACTGAAATCCCACCCCTTTGTACAAATAAAGTTCTATCACCTTTCAGATCTATTATATAGTGCCATTCATTTATTTCTATCGATTATATAGTGCCTTTCATATATGCATATCGACCAATCATATAGTGTCATTTATATCTTTTGATGTATCTTCAGGGTCACACTAGATGTGGCCTGAGCCCGCCGTCCAAAACTGTGACCCTTCTTCCTCGTTAGCAGAGCCCACCCAGACACCCATGCAGTTCTTCTACTGTTTCTGGAGAACATGCCACCTTTGGCACCATCCTTGTCTGTTCAAATATGCTGGCCATTACTCAAAAGTCACACGGAGGTGACAGTATGTGAGTCAGACAAGGTGGCACCTGGAACTTACAGGGGGTAAAGACTTCACTGGGCCCAATTGTTCTGAGCTGGCAATCAGCAGGGTGTTGGGAAATGGGGTGTAAATCCATGCCAACCACACACAGTGGGAAAGCATAATGATGCCAGCCCCAAAGCTTACATACTTACCTACTACACCAAGATGTACACAGACACAGAATGGGCACCAATTGTTAAGCAGGTTGTCAATTCAGCTTTCCTTACGCGCACACAGAGCCTGCAGGGGGCGCCACTTGACTGAGACACACACACACACACACACACACACAGTGGGCACACCTTTACTTGTTCGGCTTTTCTTTCACGGAGTTAGCGCTAAAGTTTAAGGAACATGCCAGTGTAAAGATAAACAAACCAGTTTTATTTTATTCTTCTTGTTTTTATTGTTCATTTCATTTAAATATAAACTCAATTTGTGGCGCATCACTCTGATAAATAAGATACAAAATCAGGTTGATTTACCTTAATAAATACAATAAATATTAGTCATAATAAACAACATGTGAAAATATATATATATAATAGAATATCCCTGACTTCACAAGTAATTGATGCGCCGGCGCCGTCACCTCTGAAGCCCCCCATTCCCCCCCCCCGGAGCGCCGGCGCCCGTCGGAGGTCCCGTGGATCATCAGAATGCTACATGGTACCGATGCCAGGCGGGTATCTAAAGTGCAGTCGGAATACTGAAGCCCCCCCTCCCCTCCCCCCCGGGGGGCGTCCGCTGGCTCCTCAGTGCTTTGGGCTCAACAGAATGGCGGAATGAGAGGACTCGCTCGGTCCATCGAGACGGTCCTTTTGGCTTTGGTTATTTAAAGTGAACGTTTTGGGTGGTCCGGGGCCTGAAGCCCCCTCCGCAACCCCACAGCTTTCATGTCTGGTCAGTGTTCGAGTAAACATTGGACGGGTGGGCGTGAAGTCACAATTTCCACGAGCGTTCGTCACTTTGTGCAAGGATCAAACGTGTTAAGGCTTTCTTTGGTTGGTTGGTTGTTCGTCCCACTGGAAAAGGAAGACAAGTTTTGTAGAAAGAGTCCTTTAAAAAAATATTTAAAAAAACCAAAACAAGAAGCAGAGAGCGCTCCGGGTCCCCTTCAGTCTGACAGGGACATGCGGGTGAAGACGGTGAGCCGCCGCAGAGCCCCCGAGCTCTCAAACGAGGGCGACTCCGAGCCGCTGAGGCTGCCCGAGCTGCTGTATCCATCGGGGTCGGACAGGGAGTCCTCAGAGGAGAAGCGCTGCATTCCCAGGCGAGCCACGAACGAGCCCGCCTGCTCCAGGGACGAAGGGGGGCTTTTGCTCCCGGTGGTCTTGCTGCGCCCACAATTGCAGCACATATGCTGTTGGCTCTCTTGGGGTTTGTACGTCGGCTCCACCTTGGCAGTGAACTGGAAGGCCGACGCAGGACTCTGGAGACCCGCCTCGCTGAAGACGGGAGACAGAAGCTCCGAGGGTGGCGGTGACACGGACGGTGCCCTGGAGAAGGCAAACAGGTCGTGTGGGGCTGGCGGGGGTGAACTTCTGGGTCCCGGGAAGCCCGCAAAACTGACGCTCTGCCGGAGAGTGCGGGCGTGCGGGCTGGAAGAGTCCGGGTCGGACATCTGCAGGCTCTCGAGGCTCTTGTCGTGGATGAAGTGGCACCGCGAGCCGTAGGGACAGTAGCCTAAGCTGTAGAAGGTGCGACAAGCCTGCGTCTTGTACTTGGGGTGGCGGCTGAGCATGCGCAGCTCTCCGGTGCCGTGCGCGAACTGGCACTTGTTGCCGTACTTGCAGTTGCCGTTCTCCTGGAAGCTGCGGCACAGCTCCGTCTTGTAGCGGTTCGAGTTCTGCGGGGCCGGGACGGTGAGGGGAGCGAAGCCCGGCGGCGGGGGCACAGACAGTCCCTTAAGACCCCCTAATCCGGACAGGCTGGCGTCCGTCAGGCTTAAGGACCTGTCGGGCTTGTTTTGTCGGAAGCTCTTGGTGGGCTGTTGGCTCCACGGGCTGTGATCCAGCGGCCAGCAGGTCGTGTAGTCCAGACATTCGCTTTGGCCACCGGACGTGGGGTGAGAGGACAGGGACAGGGTCCGCTTCGTCTGGCGAGGCTCGAGACTCAGGGAGTCGCTGCATGTCAAGTTGAGAAAGTTCTGGGAAGCACAAAAAGAAAAAAAAAAGAAGGTCACTTTTAGTTCTCATGGTGACATACACAAAGGACAAGTCTAACAGCTGTCCACGGTCACTCTGGAGTCAGCGACATACATTTAGTGTACAAAACTTTAGACCCGATGATGTGTCACCGCCCGGGAGAAAAGAGTCGCCGCTTACCATCATTAAGTCGCCGTCCATCGTGTCTGCTTTCCCCAACGCTCCAAAGCTGTAAGTCCAATGGCGAGAAGAAGGAGGAAGAGGAGAAGGAAGACGAGGCGAGCAGATCTTGCTTGTTCCCAGCACAAGCGTTACTCAATGTCGGCTAATGCAGCCCGCGGTCGCTTAAGTAGGGAGTGCCTGCATAAGGGGCGTGGCCAGACGCGTCACCATCGCCCATGCCCGGCCCATACAGGCACTCATTTCGTCAGTTGGTGATTTTTATTTTATTTTATTTTATTTATTTATTTATTTATTTATTTATTTATTTATTTATTTGGCCTTTACTCTTAAACATACTGGCTCTAAACTGGCACTCTTACTGGTTTGTGTGGTTCCACCATTGCTTCACGATCATTTCATTCTAGGAAAAGTTCTGTGCATTTTGAAAAGGTTCCTAATATGTGGCCGTAACTGAAATCTTTACCTAGCATGGGCACAACAAATTAAGAAAACATCGAGCTTCGCCCGTTTAAAACCAGGAAGCTATTGATTCGCGAATATTTATGGACCCTGATACTTATCTCAATAATAAAGGCTTTTACCGAAACTTTCGTGTGGACGGTTCTTTACATTTAAGACAGTATGTGAAAACTTTGAGCAAGGCGAATAAAAGCGCGACTAACGAATGAAAACCCTTACTGGGAGTTTGGGCTTCCGGGATTGGCATCTTGACAGACGCGACACTGGCACTCATCCATGGACTGTAGACATTAAAGCGCAGCAGAGGTACGTTTTGGCACTTTGAGGGTTAATAAACGTGTCGTGCCTAAATCACCCGGCGGTGGTGGAGACTGTGACGGGCACGCGCTCTGCCGCGCCCGCGCTCGCTCCCCTGCACCCGCCAGGCCGCCTTTCCCGCGCACGCGCGCGCGCCCCGATCTACTTCTCGGTTCTCATTTTGACTTTTCATGCTGACGTCGGGATTTTCGGTTCCACGCTGATGACACAAAGGGTTAAATGATTAACGACTGACTCGATCGCTCGAGCCCCGTGCCGTGCCGGAATCCTCCAGGGGTGAGTCACGCAGCCCGCGGACAGCAGGGATTGCCCGGACCCTTTCTCGACACTTTGAAGCAGTTGGTCCTCACCGGGATTACCAGAAGTCGCCACAACGCGTTCCCGTAACGAGGCTGTAGCCCCACTGCTGGTGACTGTCGCCTTACGAGCAGGAACCGATTCTACCCGGAAAGTCGGCCTTCAGAGTGACATCGTGAGATTTGAAGACGTCTCGAATCACCAGCAGGGGGCAGCGCTCGCCTCGCCGGACTGACTCAAAATAGAAGTGGTAAACAAACGCGGAGGAGGCGGCGAGCGCTCCGACATAACAACAAATACATACAGAAGTAATAACCAACCGTGCAGAGCATATAGCGCCTTTCATTAATCAGCCATCTGTCCAACCCACCACAGGGCACGGGCACACCAATGAACCACCAATGAACCTAACGGGTCCAACAGACGAGAGAATTACCTTAGCTGAATTGGTGTCCAAAAAGGTGTGCGGCCTCAGCGCTAACTGACGAGCCACCGTGCCTCCCGCTAGCGTCAGAAAAGCTAAAATGAAAAAAATAAATAAAACAAAACTCTGACGAGTGTGAAACACCCAAAGGGATTACTTCTCTCAGCCTAATGGGCTCAACATGCCACGCAGTTCCAAGGACCCGGGTGCAACTGCTCACCAGGGCTTACGCTGCATGGGCTCCCTTTTAGGTGAAATGGGGTCTGGTTGTGGGTATTTGGGTAAGTGTGTCTGGCATCCTGTCCGGGCATTGTTCCTGTTGCTGTTACAACAATTAATAATTGAAAGAACAAGCCAGAGCAATTTTATTTTTGACTAATAATAAAATGAATACATGTCATTTATATAGCGCCTTTCTCATACTCAAAGCGCTTTGAAAATGACAGCATTTCTGTGGGGACGCCTTATCAGCAGATAGCTTGGTTTTACCTGCTCTCCACTACTCTCCATACTGTTCAATTTTTATTCTATATAGCGCCTTTCGTACCATTATGAATAAATAAGTTATGCAGGGTGGGAGTTATATAGTGCCTTTACTACAAAGCACTTCATAAAATACAAATGTTCTGCTTGGGAACAAATGGGTGGCAGCAGCACCTAGTGCCACATCAGAGCTTTCAGGGCCTCTGATTGCATCATACTGCAGGTGATGGCCCCGTCTTGAAGACCACCACCTTCTAATCTTTACTTCATTCATCCATCCATTTATTTGGCCCGTGCCCCTCCATCAGAGCTGTACACAAATTCAAGCACCTGACTAAGTTTGTGAACTTACGGTGCCCACGTCTCCCACACCAACCACAGGGATGGACAAGGTAATGAGATGTCACTTGAGGGGCCCAGTGGTTGATCTTTAGAGCGCCCCCTAGGTGTTGCACTATATTTATAAAAAAGCCCCGTCTTAAAAAAGAAAACCTTGAGGGTGAGGATGATCACAGGGAGACAAAAGAAGCCCGACCTTTCACCATTGCCACCTTTGGGGTTTCATAGTTATATTCCAGTCACTGAGCCCAAACGTCTCCAGGTTGTTATTGTCAGCTGTCACTTGAACCCCAATTTTTATTTCCTGATCAGGAATCAAGTAAATGTCAACCTCCACCAGTCTAGTGCCACTTAGAAGGCAGGGGAGGCACCCCAGCAGTAATTCTGAAACAGAGCCTCACCCTGACTTGTGCCCGCATCACACATGATGTACCCTTAAAATCTGCCATTATTACACCCTGTTATGATCACCAAGGGTGCATGCATGCATGCAGGTGGCACTGGATTCCTGGCATATGCATATATGATTTCCCTGACAGGTTACTAGCCCGGTGCCACCCAGCTTACAGAAAGTTGGCTCTTTAATGAACATGCTAGGCATACTCTCTAGGCATCCGCTTCCGTTGGCACGGTGTGATTTACTGTAAGCCGTGTTTGTGTTCCAATGCCAGCAATTCTGAAAGTGCTTTGCGCTTTTTACTTTTCTCTTTTCAAGCTCAGCGTCTGACATTCTACTTCTATAAACACAAATCTGACTGCAGACCTTCAAAGGCTCCTTGGACATTTCCAGAATCTCAGCAACTTAAGTCAGCGTGGGCACGACAGCACAGCGGGTACTGATGCCATCTCTCAACGCTTCAGTTTCAAGCTGTTGAGGCTTCTCTGAATGCAGTTTGCATGTCCTCCCTATGCTCACCCAGCTGTGCCCTCATGCCAAACTACTGGCCGTGTGTATGTGCCCAGTGGAGGAGTGGACTGATGGGAAGACAGACTGAGTAGTGGCATCCACTGCTGGGCACAGTTAGTGCAGGCAACACATCCTGAGACCAGGACAAAGGGGAGTGAGGGGGAAGTCCTCACAGGTGGCGCAGTGGTAGTGCTGCTGCTTTGCAGTAAGGAGACTGTGGACGATTGTGGGTTCCTCCCTGAGTGGATAGCGCTTTGAGTACTGAGAAAAGCGCTATATAAATGTAATGAATTATTATTATTTATTATTAGAAGAATAAATAGTGAAAGGCACTATATAAAAGATAGATAGATAGATAGATAGATAGATAGTGAAAGGCACTATATAAAAGATAGATAGATAGATAGATAGATAGTGAAAGGCGCTATATAAAAGATAGATAGATAGATAGTGAAAGGCGCTATATAATAGATAGATAGATCGATAGTGAAAGGCACTATATAAAAGATAGATAGATAGATAGATAGATAGATAGATAGATAGATAGATAGATAGATAGATAGTGAAAGGCGCTATATGATAGATAGATAGAAAGATAGATAGATAGTGAAAGGCGCTATATAATAGATAGATAGATAGATATATTTGAAAGGCACTATATAACAGATAGATAGATAGATAGTGAAAGGCGCTATATAATAGATAGATAGATAGATAGATAGATAGTGAAAGGCGCTATATAATAGATAGATAGAAAGATAGATAGATAGATAGTGAAAGGCGCTATATAATAGATAGATAGATACATAGATAGTGAAAGGCGCTATATAATAGATAGATAGATAGATAGAGAGATAGATAGATAGATACTGAAAGGCACTATATAAAAGATAGATAGATAGATAGATAGTGAAAGGCGCTATATAATAGATAGATAGATAGATAGATAGATAGATAGATAGATAGATAGTGAAAGGCGCTATATAAAAGATAGATAGATAGATCGATAGATAGATAGTGAAAGGCACTATATAAAAAATAGATAGATAGATAGATAGATAGATAGATAGATAGATAGATAGATAGTGAAAGGCGCTATATAAAAGATAGATAGATAGATAGATAGATAGATAGATAGATAGTGAAAGGCACTATATAAAAGATAGATAGATAGATAGATAGTGAAAGGCGCTATATACTAGATAGATAGATAGATAGATAGATAGATAGATAGATAGATAGATAGTGAAAGGCACTATATAAAAGATAGATAGATAGATAGATAGATAGATAGATAGATAGATAGATAGATAGTGAAAGGCGCTATATCGCGGGCAGGTGTTGTATCCGCCATGCCCCGACTGCCCCTGTGCCCTTCCTGTGTGTTTGCTGCTCACACACGAACACTGAGTCATGCATGTTGACATGTCAGCTCCAATCTTAGTCATCTTACCGTCATGTCTCTCTCTCTGTGCCACAACGCAGGTCCCTTGCCAGCCCAGTTTCTCTTTCCTCTAGTGCCACCCTCTTCATGAGGATGTGTCAAACGTTGGGTTTTCTGCTGCCCCATGTGTCACTCTACATGCTCTTGGTGTATTTGTGGAGGCCACTCGAGGACCGCTTTACCCACCTAATTGATTTAATGCCAGGAGGTCAGCATGAGTCACAAGCAGCAGTCCTTGGTCACGTTCCTGCCAGTGCCATAATGTCTGATTGCTTGAATCTCTTTAAGCCCATCCAGTTTGTCTGCGCTTATTAAAAATGATCCGGGCTGCACCATGCTGCTCAGGGGCTCTCAGTAGGGCTAAGCCAGCTCAACCAGTCTGAAGTTGGCATGTTCTCCCTATGCCAGACACTCCAAGAGTTTTGCAGCTTAAGTGGAAAGAAGACTAGAGTTTGCCCACTGATGCAGTGGCATCCCATCTGGCTTTTGTTCATAATTTGGCAGAATGGGTGTATTGGCATGAATATGTCCAGACTTGCTGTCCAAATGGGCAAATGATGACTGCGCCACTATGACCACATAGACATACATGAGGAAGTGCCTGGCATTGTGTGTAACACCTGACATTTGTTTACCTGGAAAGCTACTAGGTCTAAAATTGTGTGTCAGGATTTTGGTGTACTCCCATATAATATAAAGGGTTTATATAGCGCCTTTCACTATTTCTCTACCTACTTGTCTATCTGTTAAATGAGTGAAAACAGAAAAGGCACGGACGGAGAGTAATGAGTATGTCCATACTTGGTGACCAAATGTGCATGCTACGGCTGTGTCTACTTTGCCTTTAAACACATCAGTACTGCCGGGCATGCATACTTTATTGTTGCTGTATTGTTTATAGAAAGGTGCTATACAAAAGGTGCTATATAGTACATGGCACTGAATTTCAGAGTGCGCCCTAACAGAGGTATAAAGCAGAATGTGCCCACCCTGAGAAAAAAAAAAAATATATACAATCAGCTGGTTTTTGACTTGTGAAAGGTGCTATATGCAAGCGGGATCAATGCAAATGTTCACCTGAAGTTAGATGAACGGATGCCAGGTGACTGAAGGGACAGTGAGCTTAGGACTCGGATTGGCAGAGTGACATTCCTGCAGTCAAATGAAAAACCTTAAGGCCCGCTGTGATCCTGCTGTGCTGCACCCTGCTATCCTGATTGGCATGGGCAATGAGGGCACTATACAGCGTCCACCCGTATGGCTACACACCTTCAGTTTCCAAACTGCAGATCATATTTAAAGGGGGCATAGAGAAATCATCATGAATACCCCCAAAGTCACTGTATTGAAAGAGGAAACGACAGTAGTGAAGAAGCCATTAGTAGAAACGCTTCACAGCGTCCGATAACGGGACAGAATGGACGTTCACCACCTAGGGTCAGTGTCACTCAGCCGAGCCGGACACGAGCAGGGAATAGGGATACGACTTGACGAGAGCGAGCAGCGCGCCTCCGCGGCCAAAGCAGTACAGACCGAGGAATTCCTGGAATTCGGCGTCACGGCTGACCGGCTGAATGAATCTCTGCGGCCTCGAGAAGTTTCGTGAGGATCTGCCAGGCAGGGGGTGGAGACGAGCACCAGCAGGGGGTCTTAGGGCTAGAGCCGCTCAGCGGGGGTTTTCCTTACCACATGGAATTCAATTTTGAGAAATAATCTGCAATTCATCAAGACCACCAGATTAGATAGTTCATTTAAATGGCCTTTTTACATATAGTGCCTTCCACATCTATCTATCTATCTATCTATCTATCTATCTATCTATCTATCTATCTATCTATCTATCTATCTAT
>JANRMT010062796.1:111095483-111109310 GCA_026402145.1 Polypterus bichir lapradei | reverse complement strand
AGTCTTGTCCTTCTTGGTGGCTGTCTTCACGCCCCACCTCACATGCACAGATGGTGGTCATGTCCCATTGAAGGCGGTGCTTGGTGGTCTCAGCAGAGCGGCTGCAGTGATCGAGTTGATGGCCACCATTGCCTTTATGGCTGGGGACCCCTGATCTCAAGTCAGATTCTTGAAGTTGATGAAGTTTTTATTTTAGAAATCAGGGGACAAAGGACCAAGGACCCCCAATAATGTGGACTCAGACCTGGGTCCCTTGGCAGGGATAGGGTTAATTGTGCCCTGTCAGCCTTATGATTTAAAGCAGAGCCCCCCGGCCTCCACACTTGGCTCCTCTTTTCTCTTTAGAAGGATCCAATGCTCTGAAATCACACATGGCAAAGAAAGGAAACAGGAATGAAGCCAAAGAGGAAAGTGAAACAAGATGTGCGAGAAAGAGCAAGTGAGTGAGCAGCCAGTGGGCAGGCAGGCCAACGGGTGGCATGCAGGGCATCGACACCCACCGAAACCCATGTCCAAGGGCGGGCCGAGTCATGCGAGTGCACACAGCATAGGCCTCAGAGAGAGAGAATGAGACAGCGGGCGAGTATGAAGGTCCTGTGGTGAGTCACCGAGTAAACAGGATGCACGTGCTCCTTTTATAGCACCTTTCACGGGGTAAAGTAGGTCACCGAAGCAGAGGCCAAGGCACCTCGGCGGTGATTACCTCATATAGCGCCTTCACGTCCTCAAAAGGCTACAAAGGGAGGGCAGTGCTAAACAATCAGTCAGTGTTATATAGCACCTTTCAAGTCACATCATTGATACAAAGCTGCTCCCGACATTACAGGAGGAAGTCTGTTGCTGAATCAGCTCGTGCTCACCTTATATAGTACCTTTCACTGGAGAGCCATCACACAACACTCAGGCAGACAACACAAAGATTACCTGGCAATATAAATCAGTCAATCAGCCATATAGCCATTCATATAGCGCCTTGCAGATGTCACGATGCTCTCCACTTTACCACACGAGACCTCAGTGGAGTTCGCCTTCATTCATTTACTGAATCCACTTTTTCCCAACAGGGTATCTTGGCCCTGGGTTCAAGCAGGTGCCATCCCTGGCAGGGGCACAGTCATGCACTGTGGGTGGAGCTCCCACAAAGGCATGGGGAGCGTGGGCATGTGCCACACAGACAGCGACTGCCAGTTCATGTTAATTCTATATAGTGTAGTGCCTTTTTATTGTACTTCAGAAAGTGCACATAGCGGTGGGCTTACAGCTTGGGACCACACTGGTGTGGCACTTCTGAGAAGAAGCAGGTCACCTTGATCAGAACTCACTGATATATCACCGAGTCCCTGGTGGCTTCTTCTGCCTGCATGGAGCACTGAAAGGCGCTATAAAAAGGAATGATCAATTTTTTTTTTACGATGCTGGCTGCCTTTTTCAAATCCACAGAGCCTCGGGGAAGGCCGCCCCACTTATATAACAGCACAGGAAGCTCAAGTGGGTCAAGTGCCCCTCGTGAATCTGTGGAATTTCTTTCCTGGTGATTCAGCCCGGCACAAGGCGTGGCGCACGTCCTGCCGTCGTTATTGGACGGAGCTCTGTAGGCCGTGACTCACAGCTCAGGCATGCAGTTATACAACATTGGGGGGGGGGCACAAGGATGGGCAAGGCGCTGCAATAGCTCAACATAAAAAAAAAAAGAAAAGCATCGCGACTGTAACCCCTTAAGCACCATGCGGTAGTCAGACCCTCAGCTCCGACGTTATATAGCGCCTTTCACAGCAATCACAGGCACTTACTGATACGCAAACAAGTGAGACGTAAAGGGCGGGGGTACAGTGATAACAGTACAAAGGGGGGGGGGGGATCTGAGCACAGGGTCATGTCACGGCTGGTCTGAGAGGTGGTCCACTTTGAAGGTCTGCTGGCTCACATGAGCTCCACGGCGTCGTTTACTTTCTATTTCTAAGTGGGCTCACTTCCTCTTAGTGTTCTTTTTGTCTTCCTCTTATGTCAGCTTCATTTCTTGTTCTGCTGATGTGAAGCCCAAGGTGGAGGGGGCGGGACCCCCGAAGTGCCTCACTCAGCCGCTGAACTGTTTGTTTTACACACCCCCTCCCCCCCCCCATTTCCACCTTCCTTACACTGCTGTGTTTTGAGCTTTAAATTCAAATGTGACTTGTTTTTGTGTTTTGGGCCAGGGGTCTTCACGGTTCCCCTCTCCCTTAAGTGCAGGCCTGATGCCTGTTTGGAGTTTTAGGCCGAGGCCTCGTCATGGGATTCAGGCTTAAGAGGATAAAAAAGAAAAAGCAGCAAGAAGAAGAAGGTTTGGGCCACTGGAGATCATCTTTAATTGCAAAGCCTCTGCCCCGTTTCGTTAGACCTTTTCAGGCCATAAGCCTGCAGCTGGAGTTGGGGGCTCGGCTGATCTGCCCAGAGGGGACTGGACGGTCTCATGGTCTGGAATCCCTACAGATTTTATTTTTTTTTCTCCAGCCATCTGGAGTTTATTTTTGTTTTTTCTGTCCCCCCTGGCCATTGGACCTTACTCTTATTCGATGTTAATTAATGCTGATTTATTTTGTTTTCTTACTGTGTTTTTTTATTTTTCTATTCTTCATTATGTAAAGCACTTTGAGCTACTGTTTGTATGAAAATGTGCTATAGAAATAAATGCTGTTGTTGTTGTTGTTATTTGGAACGGTGGTGCCGACCGACACTTTATGATTCACGGCGGAGTGGCACCGCAGGTCCGACTTTCATGTCTTGAAGCCGTCACCCCTCTGAGTTTTGTGAAATGGGCAGAACTTCAAAGTCAGCATCGATGGACAGAGGCTAAAACCTTCAACGCTTTAAGAAGATCTTCATCATCGTCAGTAGGACATACAGAGACCCCTTAGCAATACACTCCCAGCACAGCTCGGCGAGACCCCTTTGAGCTGTGTGGGAATGGTGGGGTGTGGAGGAGGTGAATAGTTGGGACACCAATTGTATCATCCCGTTTAATTAAATGAAGTCCAACAAAAACAAAATGCACCCCCTTGGGACAGTCATGACAAAAGTGATTGGGTCTTCGCTGTAGAATTAAGGGTCAATCACTGGAGCTCCGCCCAGCGAGTCGCTCTGTTTGCAGAAGACGCCTCCTTCTAATATCGCACAAACCTGAAGGGGCGGGGCTAAGTACCTCACTGGGCGGTTTCTTGGAGAAGAGAATGTTAGCGACGGCGCCCCCTCTCACCCCGGGGGGTTATCACAAAGATTACCTCGACTGAGCCCATGAGGAGATCCAAGACACAAATGATGAGGAACCGCAACAGCAACGCCAAACCAGTGACACTGGGTGACAACACTGGGGACACTGAGGACTTATGCCTGGTCAGCACATGTGCCCAGCTGGCTTGGCTGTCCTGATGCAGATGGACTAAACGCTTTGGGCGTCTTTTAATGCTTTTCCGATTCTCGTGTTGAAGAGCAGGTCGCCACGGCTTTCTGACTTTGATTTTTTGGATTTTGACGACGATTAAGTGGTATCTCCGCATTTGGATCTTTGCATCTCATCTTATGATCGCTTATCCCTTTAATCTTGTACTGATCCCAGCACTGATACTGGGATTGGGTGTCACCAAACTACAGCCCTGCCCCATACATCCAGCTCCGCCCCAAAATCCACCAGCATCCCAGATGTCCCACACTGTTCATCAGGCTGCCATGGCAACAGTGTCTGAGCACAGCATTGGCTGTGAGAATGGTGGAGACTGGGATTGGGCATCCCCATCATGCAGCTCCAGCCTACATATACAGCCCCACCCAAAACCCCCACCCAGCTCCACCCCCTTCATCGGGCCACCATGAGGAGTGTCCCTGAATGCAGCATCAGCTGTGAATATGAATGAGACTGGGACTGAGCATCATCAACATTCAGTCCCGCCTCCAAACATCCAGCTCCACCCTATTAATCAAGCTTTGAGCATGACTGGGCTTGGGATTGGATGTCATCGATATCTACAGTAGCCCCACCTCACAGGCCAATTCCACTCCAAACATCCAGCCCCTCCCCAAACCTCCTGCTCCACCCCCTTTCTTCAGGCTGGAATGACTGAAGGTGATCTGGTGTCAGCACTGTAAAGTGACAAAGGACATTCACAAGAATGTTCACAAAGGTGGGCAGTTTGGTTGAAGCTTCTTCTTTTATTTCTGACATCTTTTATGGTTCTGTTTAATCTCCAGAAAAACCCGATGCACCTCGGGGTCACTTGTACTGCAGACCCAAGGTTCTGATTGGCCAAGAGCAGAAATAAATAGGGCAGGTGACAAGGACAAAAGAAAGAGGACCGGGGACAAAATGTGGGACAAAATGCAGGAAATTGGGCAGTCACCTTGGCTGTCTGTTGAAGTGACATTGTTCTCCATTCATTCTGGCAGAGTGACAGTCCTTTGTGTCCTCTGTCATACTTAGATGGCTATCCACTGGCCACAGTACTCTGTGACACGACTTATGACACAGTGACACGGATCTTCACTTGCTTCAATGCAGTGACACAGCCCTGTTTAGAGTCCCTGTGGCTCATCATTGGTTGTGACGCTGTGACGTGGCTCTTCGTGTCTTTTGATGTCGTGACATGGCTACCCGCTGGCCACAGTCTGCAGTGACACAGGTCATCATCGGCCTGGCTCTGTGAAGTGCACTTTAGGTGCACTGACACAGTTTTATGTTGGCTCTCTTCTCAAGTGGCATTGCTCTCTTTTAACTGTGACACAGCTCTTCGTGGCCTGATATAGTGACACTTCTATCCAGTGGCCACAGTCTGCAGTGACATGGCTCAGTTGTGACAAAGTGGAGTGGCTTTTTATTTGCTTTAACACAACTCACCATGTCCTTTGATGCTTTCAAATGGCTGCCCACTGACCACAGTGACACAGGAGCCTGTCAGTTGCACTTTAAGGTGACATGACTCTTCCTTGACTGCTACAAAGTGACACGACTCCTTGGATCCTTTTGATACACTTAAATGGTTGCCCGCTGGCAGTGACACAACAATCTTAGTTGCACTTTGAAGTAACATGACCATGTGACTCTTCGTGTTCTGTCATACATTTAAATAGCTGCCCCATGGGTGCTGCTAGTATTGACCCAGCTTGTCACTAATTGTGACACGAATATCCACTGGACACAGTCATAGATGACCCGGCTCCTTACACTGACATGTCTCTTTGTGTCCTTTAATGCGGTGGCATATCTGCCCCCTGGGCGCACTCTGCAGCATCTTCTTGGCCCGAGACGCAGTGACCTGGCGATGTGTACAGCAAGCTGTCCTTTGAGGTGACATGGTCCTTCCTGTCCACTGATACATTTGGGTGGCTCTCCACTGGCTGCAGCATGTGGTGACACTGTTCCCTGCCAGTCATCTTTCTAAGTGGCATGGCCCCCTCTGCCATGAACATGACACCCACCCCTTCAGCTCCTTTGTTCCCTGGCCTCTTGAGCGCCCCCTGCTGCTGCTGTTGTGTCCTTCACTATTTCCATGTCCCCATTTGCAAAGCCGGACATCTCAAAAAAGCAGATTGCCACACATTCAGAATGTGCCCACCAGTGGCAGGCAGCACAGGTAGACTTGCTCAGATAGGGGAAGCACATCACTGGCAGGCACTGTGACTAGGTCTGCTTCAGAGTGGATGCCAGTGCGTGCTGAGGTGCCAATGAAGAGTGAAGAGGAATCAGAGGTCAGGCTGACATGGGCTTTGTGAAAGCAGGGCATTGAGGACAGCTGAGCAGCTGAGGCCGTCACCCCTTAAGCCAAGTAGACTTGATGAAGAGCGAGCATTGGAGGCCTGAATTTGAGGTGGGCTGTGCCATCGAGGAGGGTATCAGCTGTGAGCTGTAGTTGAGCAGCAAGAAGGCAGTTGCCGTAGTTGGCAGGAACTCAATGAGCTTAGTCAGGTGTGACATTCACTGGTCACTGTCCCCTGTAGCCTTTGAATCTCAGTTTAAACCTCACTAGACGTCAGAAAGCACCAGCCTGCGGTGGTGCCAAAGGAACCCAAAAGTCTCACTTTAGATCCCACCTAAAACCACCTGCAGCTCGGTTTGAATCCCTGACTCTTTAAACTCATGCATTGTTGTCAATTTCTGATCGATACTCTCCACTCTTCCTCATGATATCCCTAATTCCAGGTCCTCGGATATCCACAAGGACTTTTCGGGACTACGTCCAACTATTTCAGAGCTTCTGTTCATTAGGCGTATTGCACAGTTTCAGTCTCACCAGCACCCACTAGTGCTACTACTACTCTTCTGCACCTAGTGGTGTTTCCAGAAGTCAATTCCCATCTCACCCACGTCCACTAGTGTTCATCCAAACCTGAGACCAGCATCACCTTCAGTGTCGCCTGCACCTTCTAGTGTTTCTCTTACTGAAATGCACCAAGTAGTATTTCTATTAGCCAATGCCAGCCTCACCAGCACCCACTAGTTTCTATTGACTCTCCAATCAGTCTCACCGATGCCCACTACTGTTCATTGACTTAAAGTTCAGTCTCACCGGCGCCTACTAGTGTCTATCGACTCTCCAATCAGTCTTACCGGCACCCACTACTGTTCATTGGCTTTAAGTTCAGACTCACCAGCACCCACTAGTGTTCATTGGCTTTAAGTTCAGACTCACCAGTGCCCACTAGTGTTTATTGACTCCCCATTCAGCCTCAGCAGCACCCTCTAGTGTTCCTTTCTGTAAATCATCCCGATGGCCGGTGCCGTTCACGCTGTAGAATTTGGGTCCTCGGCTTCATTCCCCATTCTTTGTTGCTGTGTGCGTCCCTGATTGGACGCTCAGCATGGCCATTATGAGGAAGTCATAGGTCCAGTCGATTGTTTGGGCTCCTTGCTCGCTCTTCCTGTTGACACTGGAGGGTAATGCCAGCATGTGGTCCTGATGCTGGAGGTTCTGCTCAGCTTGCTACAGGAGGTCCAGCACCGTGCGTTCTGATTTGCACCCATCACTGACATGAGGGGTACAAGAGAAGATTATCTGTTGGTTTTACTTTTTCATTTGGCATGAAGATGCCTGAGATGATTATGTGGCATCAGTTCAAGGTGGCACTGTCTAAGTGGAGCACACAGCTGTTGAGAGGGTAGAAGCCTTTGTGCTGGGGGTGCACTTCACTGAGATGCCCCCTAGTGGAGGGTATCTGCATGCATCTCTGCTTTCTGCTCTGTGTATATAAGATGCCCTAGAAGATGCCATAAGCAAACACCAGGCTTTCTTCTGAAAGGAGCTATACAGCCCAGTAGCACAGGCTGTTTGGAAGGCAGGCATCTGTTGTCAGATCTTTGCTTGCTGCCTGGCTGCTGATGACGCCGATCTCAATGTCGCTCTGACGTCTTGTTTTTCTTCACACGTCTTCGGCTGTTCTAAAATCTCTCCTAGCAACTGAGCGATAAAATGAAGGCCGAAGTCACGAGATGCCTCTGCCCGGGCTTGTGGCTTCATCGACAGGAAACGGGCCAACTGCTGCGAGCTTCTTGCGGTTTCACTGCATCAGCGCGGAAATTTGAGCGACGCTTGTTTATAGCTTCTTGTTAGGAGTCTCAGGGCGGAGGGTGGAGGGGGGGGTTTACAGCACAGCGTGAATGGCGTTGGATTTGTCGGGTCAGTGTGCCCACCCAGGTGCAGCAGAAGAAGCTGGCATAAGTCAGATAAAGCAGTCAGTACTTATTTTATATAGCGCCTTTCACAGAGCACTTCCTCTCAAAGCAGACAAGATCAGCCCACCATCATTCAGTATGTGGGGTGAAGTGACAGGTGAGGACATAAAGGGTGGGCTTTCCCCCATCATTTGAATAGGGAAAGGGAGCTTTTTAAGTGCCAACTGGGCACCTATGCCCTTCACACATTAGGCACCCACCCTGTCACCATCTGCTGCTTGCTGGCCATTACTTCAGTCAGCCAATCCTGACATGAGTTGGGCCACAATAGGGTCCAGGGGTGCACAGCCCTCCACTTTCACCTGTCCTGCCTGACAATGGCACCCCCCACAGGAACTACACAACTCTGGGGGGGGTGGTTGAGGTGGTCTGGCAGCTGCCATGTGCAGTAGATGAGGCCAAAAAAAGTGGAAGGTTTAATCAAATCAGTTTGATAAGAAGAACCCAGAGAGAGTCGACTCAGGGCAGCCCATCACGTGTGGCCCCTCTGGTGTCGCTGTGCATGGCACTGGCACTCATAGCCAAGAAGGCCAGCATGGGCGTCGATGCTACACAGACCTTACAGCTCAGTCTGCAGAGAAATAGAAAGGCGTGAATTTGCTTAAACACACAAACAGTGATACTCAGCGGTGACTCACAGTGGCATGTGACAGAGCTGACATCACTCTCATGTGACAGATGTGTCACTGTGGCCACAACAAGCAAACGTGGCAAGCAGACTTGGCAGCTCTGTGAGAAAATGGCGCCTTCGACTCTCAAGGGCCCTGTGCCTGGCAGAGCAGCCACACTGGCACAGAAAGAAAAAAAAATGGCACCAAGAGCCAAGAGTCATTGTGCCCTGGATACTATGTTCACACAATGTCACCTCATGTGCCACCTTTCCCAAAATGCTTCATAGAGAAATTCACAACATACCAAAATCGAGTCTGTGCCCAGTGACGGAGTGGTGCCCATGCTCAGGCCTGGCAGCTTCCTTGACCCTTAACTGGACTGAACTGGTGTGACAATGACAGACTGACCACTCTGGCTGACACTGGCATCATCAGTAACCAAATCACTACACATTAATCCATCTATTTCAAGACTCTGTCCTGGCAGTAATAGGAGCCCACCCTGGACAGGATGCCAGTCACTGCAAAATTAACTTCTTATGGGGGGCTGTTTCTAGCTTTTTGGAGTTACCGAACTATTTAAGGGATCCTCAACTCCCCCCTTAAATGCTCATTTCTGTGGGAGCTGGGGGGGCACCCCACTGGCCACAGGGCCCCAAGTGGTCACAAAGCTCCCTTATGCCCATCACAGGATAAGGGCAACTTAAGTCAGCATGGAGGGTCATTTTGTAGTCTTCTTGGAAGTTGAAACTGCATACTAATTTTGGGACCCCTTTGCCTCCTTCACCCCTCATTTGGGTGTGGGTTGGTAGCTCCCAATTGGCCACAGGTCCCCAAGCAGTCACTTACTGTAGCTCATTTATGCCAGTCAGCACATAAGAGCAACATAACCCTCTATTCAAGGTGTTTTTGGGACCCTAAGCAGGATGCCTACTTGTAACCCCCGACCACCCCTTATTTCTGAGGGAACCCCCCTACATCAGTCTCTGCCCCCAAGTGCTCATTGAGCTTATTCATGCCAGTCACAGTGATGCTATTCTGTATGCAGGTGCCCTAAGCTGCATGTATGTTCTGGGACCCCTCACTCCTCTCACATCTCATTCGACTTTGAAGCCCCCTACTAGCCCGATGGCCCCAAGTGGTCACTGAACGGACTCACACTGTAATGTAACTCTGCACTCAGGGCCATTTCTATCCTATTTTTGGGCCCCTCGTCCCCTTCACCCCTCACTTCTTTGTGAGTTGGTAGCCCCCAAGTGGCCACAGGTCCCCAAGCAGTCACTTAGCTCATTTATGTCACTTAGCACATAAGAGCAACATAACCCTCAATGCAAGGTGTTTTCGGGACCCTAAGCCCTATTTGTACCCCCCCCCCCCCACCACCACTCATTATTTTTGAGGGAGCCCCCGATACTGGTATCTGTCCCCAAGTGCTCATTTAGCTAATTCATGCCAGTCACAATGATGCTATTCTGCATACTGGGCCATTTCTAGCCTTTGAGGGACCCTAAGCTGCATGTCAGTTTTGGGACCCCTCACCTCTCTCATCCCTCATTTGAGTCTGAAGCCCCCTGATAGCCAGGTGGCCCCAAGTGGTCATTGAGCTGACTTACACAGTGATGTAACTCTGTCCTGTTCTGTGCCCCTCGCCCCCTTTGCCCCTCACTTCTCTGTGAGTGTGGAGCCCCCTCTGGCCACAGAGTCCCAAGCAGTTGCATAGCCTGGAATTGTGTGATGTACATGGAATGAGCAGACATCTCTTTATAGCGCCTTTAGGCCTCCATGCTGTCACCAAGCTGTACGGAAATCAAGTGCTAGAACTTCACTTGGCCACATCTACTCCCTCCGCTCATTTTGAAGTCATACTGCTTGATCTATGAGATGTGAGTTGTGATATGACGATCAACAAGGACATGATATGACATGTAGGCAATTGAAGTGACACATGAGGCCCACTTTTTGAATGTGATGTGATGTCACCTAGCATGGAGCTTGACGACCATTTGGTACTGGATGTCACTGCAAGGACATGAATGAATGCCATGAGTGACACCAGGACTTGGGGTTATCTGTGACGTAAAGTGACATGACGCAGCATAACTTGGCACCCCACCAGGACTAGGCATCACCTGTTAGATAAAATGATGTGACACATTTTGTACACGATTAACCGAGATGTGACATCCTGCAAGGAACTTAAAATGGAGGAGCTGGTGTAGTGCATGGCATGACATGACGTATATTGGATGGCAGGTGTCCTGAGGTCACACTGAGACCTATAAAGAGAAGTTGATGTGTGACTGAAGAAGGACGAGGTCCATATGACGAGCCTCATGAGGACATGATGCCGTACTGTATATGACATGACAAGACCTGCTACTCTGTAAGGACTCAGGAATGTGTATTATGTGTTGTGAGGTGACACATGATGTGACATGACAGGAGATTCCACATAGTGTTGCATGTCGCATGAAGCTCTGCAAGCAGATGAAAAGACTTGATGTTACATGTGCCGTGATCTGACGTGACAGAACATGACATGACACTGCACTTGACACACGTCCTTGCCTGTGATGCGCCATGACATGTGTGTGACAGATGGTGTGAGACAGAGCTCAGTGTGGACTTGATGTTGTATGTGACATGATGTGACAGCACATTCCTCGAGGACATGCTATTGCATGACATGTGTCATGAAGTGTCATAAAGACTTGGTGTGACACAGGATGTAAAGTGACAAGGAAAGGACTTACATGTGCATTGTGTTCCACACAGTGACAAGGACTTGGTGTTGCCCTTTGCATGTTGTAATGTGACATGAAGCTCCGTGTTGACTCAGTGTTACATGTGACATGACAAGAGGTGACATGGCCCATGGACCTTACGTGTTTGATGTGACATGAAGCTCCTTGATGTCACCTGTGGAGTGTCTGACTGACTCCATGGATCGTCATGCTGCTGTTATTTTTAGCTCTCGCGTGCTTAATGGCCCCCCCATCTTTTACTGGCGTCACATGTGACCTTCACTGGCTTTTCCATTAAATGACATCCATCGGCACATTCCCGGAGTTTTCCTTTCCCTTTGTAAAGCAGCCAGGAGGACGGGGCGGCCAGATGTGTGCTAGCTGTGTCAATGTGCTGCCACTCCCAGATGTGTGCTGAGCACCCGGGACGGCGAGTGGTCACCCGAAGAACTCGCGGAATGAAAAGAAAAATACGAGAAATGGGACGGCTGGCACTTCACACAGGAGGCTCTTCAGAATGTCGGGTTTGGGGTTGGATTGGGAATATCGAAGACCTCCTGTCATCTGCTGAAAAGGAGTCTGAGGAAAGTGAAACGAGCCACCACGTGTGCCCACCCCTGTTGGCACATTCGTCTTTTGCTTACATAACCCTGACCTGCATGAAATATCAAAAAGGGCCATGGGACGCCACATCTGTGGCACACATTATCCCAATGTTGCCCCCTGGTGTGGCAGAGAGAAACAAAGCAGTAAAAAACACAGTAGGGGGTCCAGCATCTGGAGATACCAGGTGGCCTTGTGGTTAAGGTGCTGGACTGCACATCAAAAGGGCGGGTGCTTTGATGAAGTGTTCAAGGGCACACATCAGCACAGCGAAGCACCTAGTGGGTGCAGAGAGGAATGACAACGTAATGTCACGTGAAGGGCTGGCATACACAGATATGCCATTAGGCCTAGCAGATAGTGTGGTGGGCTACACCTCTGGGTGATGCTCTTTCAGTCCGGGGCTCACCAAGCCTGACCATTTTGATACGTGTTAACACAATGGCACCCCCTGCCATTGCAGAGCCAAAATGATGCCATGATAGGGGTTGGCATGCTTAGATACCCCGTGGCATAGTGGCTTAGGTGTTGCACTACAAATAGTTCAAGCTGCTGACTCCATCAGGGTTCAATGACCTCAAGCTTGACACTTTCATGTTGGTGCAATGTGCCCCATGGCATGGCAGAGAGAAACAAAGACATTATATCACAAAGGGGGCATGGTATATGTGTGTATGCACATGGCCTGTTGCTTAAGAGCTTGGGCAGCACCTCAGAAAGCTGGCACTTGTGACATCAAGCTTGAGGCCTTCATCGTCCCCCGCTTTGCTGCTCTTTAATGCAACAGCACCCTGACGTGGCAGAGGAAAATGACGGACTAATGTCACAATAGGACTGGCATCAAAGGAATGCAGTGGTTAAGGTGGTGGGCAACACCTCAAAAGGATGCTGCTTCATTAGCTACATGATGCTAAGCCTGTGCCCATTTCCACTAAACTATGTCATATAGGATAAAGCAATTGCACCTCTTGGCATGGCAGAAGCCAATAAAGAAATAACAGGAGTTGGCATATTATACCCTGAGGCCGAGATGTTGGACTCCAACTTGTCAAGACAGCACGCTCCATGGTGCATTCAAAATCTTGAATGCTTAGGTGGCACAACTTAACACAGTGGCAGAGCAGAAACAAGTGAAGGAGCAGTCCCACCATAGGAGCCCACAGATGTGGCATATAAGGAATGCAGCACAGCCGAGTGGCCAATGGGGGGCTTCAGTCCTCTCCTCTGTGCCTAGGAAGCCATTCGGGGTGCTCTCAGCCAGGGAAAGGCACTATATAACCACGAAGAGCACCTAACTGTCACAGGACTTTGGTTTGCTAACAATTCCTCATTTGTGTGACTTTGCACGAGTTTCGATTCCTCCGGACAGACGCCTGAGTCATCTTCACATTTCCGTCTCCACGTTCTGCCGCTCTTTGTTTTTTTTCTATTTACTCCGCTGTGTTTTTGTCTTCTGCTGCTACGACGGGCGCCTTTGAAGACGGTTTGGATTCTTTACATTCTTTACCTCTTTCTCTCAGAGATTTTCTTTTTACAGTCATTCGAGGATAAGGAGGGTGAGTGAATCACATATGTGGGCACTGTGGTGGCACTGGCACCCTCCCCCCTCACATACATAAAATATTAAGCACTTTGCTACCCCTTCCACCACGTCCCCCATGCCACCCTTACTGCACTGTGGTGGGCTCCTTTTTAGTCATCTGTAGTAGTAAGGGAGAGAGCCGCTGCCAGTAAACCCATGGCGACCTTGGCAGTGACAGTTGGGCAGTGTCAGTCGAGGCACTGTGAGGTGGCAGGTTGGAGCCAGTGGACAGGTGAGGGTCCCACTCACTCAGATGCCCAATGAGCACCAAAGGACACAACTGTACTCTTGTGATCCGTTCAATGTGTGGGAGTGAAAGGCGCTATATAGGCATGGGATGAGCGATTCTGTGCTGCAGTGCAACAACACATACCAAGTGAGGTGGGTGAGGTATGCTTGTGTGTGTGCGTATGTGTCTGTGTATATGTCTGTGTGTGTGCGTGTGTCTGGGTGTGTCTGTGTGTGTGCCTTTGTGTGTCTGTATGTGTGTGCCTGTGTGCATGTGTGTGTGTCTGTGTGTGCGTATGTATATGTGTACATGTGTGCGTGCGAGTGTGTGTCTGTGTGTGTGCGCGCGTGTGTGTGTGTATGTAT
>JANRMT010062796.1:111062667-111095473 GCA_026402145.1 Polypterus bichir lapradei | reverse complement strand
GCACACCCCAGGTGGTCCATATCCAGCCAGCTTCACTGTGACTCGTTCCTTTCTGGCTTTTGTTAGAGTGATGGCCACCCTGATGGTCTCTGAAGCCATTGCCCCCCTTTTGAACCCATAAATTCTAAACACTGAAGCCCAATGGACATGCCAGCCTACTGCCTACTAGTGGCAGCTCCCATACTGATGACCACTCAATTTTTCCCACCATTCTCAAGAGACAGGACAGTGACCAGGAGATATGAGAGGTCCAGGTGGTCTACATGGGGGTATGGTCTGGAGTCTAATTCAACTTCAAGGACAGGTGGAAGATGGCCAGGATGACCAGCTGAATCAAGAAGACAAACCCTGTGGCATCAGCAGCTATGGAGATCACCAGGTCCTGACAGGGTGGTTGCAGTGGGATGGCCATCTGACCACAGTGAGGTTTTACTGTTTGATAAGCTGGGGCAACCGCAGAAGGTGATTGACCAGGTGTGCCCTCTCAGGTTAGGAGTATGCCAGCAGACCACCTGAACACTGCTGCCCACTAGACAGTGAGAAT
Organism: Polypterus bichir lapradei; assembly: GCA_026402145.1. NCBI lineage: Eukaryota > Metazoa > Chordata > Cladistia > Polypteriformes > Polypteridae > Polypterus > Polypterus bichir. The sequence continues at coordinate 111,094,929 of JANRMT010062796.1, read as the reverse complement.
CATGCATGAAGTCCCCCACGTCACGCTTGCCATCCTCCTCTTAAACATCTGTGAAGGGATGCCAGTGGAAGGTGGAGAGAGGGCACCACTCTTCTAGGAGGTTAGCACTGGTTAGGGTGTTGGGTCAGTAGGTCTTTAGCAGTGTTTGAATGTTCCATAAGTGGGATTTGTGAAGACCCCCTCATTCATTGCCTGCTCTAAAAGGTGAGTCAGAGCGGACCACCCAAGCACACCCACCAGAGAGCTGATGTGGGTCCGACGGTGTGACTCCCAGCCCATTTGTGGCCCACGTCACTTCTCCTGATCAGTTCCTCCTCTGGTCAGAAAGCACCTAGAATACAGCTGACATTACGAGGGGACGCACGCGGTGAAGGAGAAAGCCGTGACATTTTGAACCATCTAGCTGACCCCCACACGACATTAACAACAGGGGGCAGATAGCAAAGGGAGTTCCAAACTGCTGGCCACTGGGTGCACCACACCTGGGGGGGGTCTCACTGGTCTTCACTTCCAGTTTATGGGCCTTTAACTGCAGGATGTGCCTCATGTCATAGGGGGCTTCTCAGTTCATGGCCATTGAGGGGGGTGCATTGAGGGCAAAAGTTAAAACAAAAGTAATAAGCTGGCACCCCACCCCCACCTGTGAACTTTAAGCTCTATGGATGACCTGTAGGGAGCGCTGACGGTCACCAACTCCCAGCAGGCCCCGCAGCACCTTCTGCCCCATGTCCAGAATGCCACCCTTCCACCGCAATCCAACCTCAGCTGCCCCATCTGAATCTGGTGGAGACCTGGTAACCCTCATGGACCTGCTGGACCACATGAACTTGGAAGAAGTTGTTGGACCTCATTGACCTGGTAGACCTGGTGGACTTGCTGGACAGATGGGCTCCCACCTCAGGACCACTACAAGCAGACATTGTGCTCTTCTGGAGGGAGTGCGTGAGCGAGCTGTGAGGGGCTCTATAACATAAAGCCTGACCACCCGACAGCCATGAAGAAATTTGCTGTCCGGTGTGTGTAAAGCTCTCTGAGACTGTGTTCACGATGAAAGGCACTATATGATCCACATCACCTATTGCTGTCCCTGCCACAGCTGACTTTTTAAAGCTCTAAAATTGAACCATTTGGTGGAATAAACACAGAAATGGACAGGCGGTCCGGGCTCCGGCCCATCACACGCCATGATGTTGGAAGGTCCCCGTTCACAGCGCTAGCCCAGTGGACATCTCTGTTGACCAAAGGCCACGTTTGGAGGTCACCCTCAATATGTGGTCAGCTAACTGATTCCAACTTTCACAGAGACAGAAGGGCGGACCACTAAATGACTCGCGCCTTCCACCATATCTGTGGTGTTCATCCCCTCCTATAAATGGACAAAAGGATTTTGAAGCCCTCGAGAGCGACATGACTTGGTGCTCTGCCAACGTGCCATTGAGTGGATGTATTGACCCAGACCACCCTCAACCACCACCCCTTACCCCTCGAGGTGGGCAACCACCAAATCCCATCCACCCATTGGCACTGCTGGCACACATGATAGGTGGTAAATGATGCTGGACCACAGATGAGTGGAAATGGGCTGTCGTCATCTCATTAATCGCTGTTCTAAACAATCCACGTTGGTATTTGACCTGCAAGGCCAAGTGGAAAACCAGGAAGACAAACCCTATGTGGTCAGCTGCCATAGAGAGCATCAGGTCCTAATGGTGGACAACTGGTGGCAGCAGAAGGATGGCCATCAGACCACAGTGAGATTTTCCTGTTAATCAAGCCAGAGGGACCACATTAGTGGTAGTGGACCCTCTGTGCCAGGTGTGCCCCGGGAACATCTGAGGAGAGCTGCCCACTGGACAATGAGAATGACCAAAGAACTCAATGACATCAAGGATGGCTAACAGAAGGTGGACAGCAGGCACTGCTGGGGTGACACCTTGATGAGCTCACGATGCCAGTGAACGGGCACCGTGGGGCAGCTCATACAATTTCCCGAAGGCTCAACAGAGGACACCATGGAGCTTAGCCATAATAGAAATCAGCTCATTAATGTGAAATGTGGGCCAAACACTTTACACTGGTGGGCCGCAGGATCATGGGGTCTTCAGCTTCTACTCCATGCACAAAATGGCCAGTCTGTCATTGTCTATGAGAATCTCCTTTTTCCGTTCTGTCCAGGGTGACACTTGACTGTGCTATCGTGTCACATCCCAGCTGACTAGACAGCCAGGTGGTGTCACTCTAGCCTGATGGCCATCCCATTGCTGCCACCAGCAATTCACCCTTTGAGATTTGGCTGCCCCTCCCTGAACTTGAGGTGGACACCTCACAGCCATGGGCTGAACTCTGATGTCAAAATGGCTGCCCCTGGCATCTTGGACATTTCTAAATGGTAGACAGGCTTTCTTCTGGCCACTTGGTGCAGGCAGTTGGGGCTGTCAGGGATACATAAAGACATGAATGCAAAGTCACTGACAGCTGTAGATGACGATGAACCACTGCAGCCTCGGTGGTCTTGCCATGGTGCTATATAACATGCGAAGACTGTGCCCCGCTGCACAAGCCCATGTAATGATGTGGATGGCTCTTGGCTGAGGCAGGTGGTCCCTTTCTGTGAAGCCACCACGTCTCTCGGATTTTATTCACTGTGACCTCCTGATGGACATTTTGGGACATTAGAGACCCTAAGAGACCAAACGCTCAGGTGTGTGGGTTCTGCTCCTACCAATTGGTGGTGGAGAGTGAGCTGACAGCCCCTGGTGTCCACTCCTCCTATGCATGGCACCACACAAATGAATGGCATTTCTGTGTCCTTGTGATGTATTGTGACTGACCAGTTGGCCACAGGTGCCAGCCCCCTGAATTTTCTACTAATGCAGGCCAACAGAAGCTGCCATGCCAGCCACACAGGACAGCATAAAGTAAGCCCAGAGGCGCACATCTTCACTCAACAGCTAGGGGGCATCCTTCAGAGTCCCACGTGTTCAGGCAGGTCCCGCTGATCCCCTTATCCTGACTAATTTTTTCCCATTTTTTTCTCTCCCGTCAGCCTGACGCCTTCGTGTGGCTCTGCCAAGTCACCTGACGATGAACTCACCTCCACTTGCCAGACTCAGCACGTCAGCCTCAGGCTCTCCTCCTTTCTGCCGCTGTGCCAGCAGCCACAGAGCAGGTAGTGCCAGTTGGACAGGTTTGTCTTTGTTATTTAAGATGACTTCACACGCAAAAAAAAAGAAAAAAGGGACAAGACTGTGACATGGGGGACAAAAAAGGCATGGATGACACCCGGTATGGACATTCCAGCAGAGGACCAGAAGGGCCTCCATTACTTCAGTTCGGGTTTCATTTTGCTTTCTCTTGGATTTGAGATTTCTTTTCATGCTTTGATAAGAAATGCTGTGCTGTGTGAAAGGCGCTATAAAAACTAAACCAGTGGAGATTCAGGGGTTTTTGAATTTTGCTGCCTCTTTTATTAACGTTGATAGTGGCAAAGCCTGCAGAGTGGTACTGTGCCAGGACTGGGGGCACGAGGAGATGTGAAGAAAATGGATGTGGACAGACAGACTGATGGAACGATGGATGGAGGGATCAACGGGCAGAAGGATGGATTGACAAAGGGACAGATGGATGTGTGGAAGAGAGAAGGACAGGTGAGGAGATGGAAAAGCAGAGTGATAATAGAGTGAGAGACACGGCAGTGGGCAAATAAGTGGCTGGTCAGAGGGCTGTGCTCACTACGTGTGACCGTAAGGACCCTATAAATCCAGACATGAATGACAGGAAGGACACACGGACTGATAAATAAATGGATGGATGGATGGATGGAGAGCTCAACATACTGAAGGATAAATAGACAAGTGCAAAGGAGGGGAGCCAGACAGAGAGATCAAGGAGCAAATGGAGGAATGTAGGGGTGGATGGAGAAATGTAAAGATCAACAAGTAGAGGGATGAATGAATAGAGAATTGGACAGATGAACAGATTTTAAAGGAGGAGGAGAGATACACAGATAGATAGACAGATGGATGGGTGGTCTGAAAAAGAATTAATGGATCCAAATCCAAATGTATCCAAATTAATGGATGAACAAATATGTGGACAGACTGATGGATGCATCAACTTATTGAGAGATAAGTAGACAGATGATGGGTGGGTGGATGGACAGACGGACAAGTGGACTGACAGATCAATGGGCAAATGGATGGATGGATGGAAATGTAAATATATAAACTGATTAATGAAGAGATGGATGGATGGACTGATGAATGGGCAGAAAGATGAATGGATGGACAAAAAGTCCAGAAATGAAAGGGAGAAACAGAGAGGCAGGTGAACAGACAGATGAATGGACTGCAGGAAAATCAATAAGCAAAAAGGGGTATGTAAAGATTGATGAATAAATTAATGAATGGATGGATGGATGAATGAAAAAAAGGCAAATCAAATGGATGCACAGATGGGTACACAGATGGACTGATGGAAAGTCCAATGGGCAAATGTATGAACTGAGAGTTGGATGGATAGATGGATCAACAAGTAGAAGGATGAAAAAAATGAACAATTCAGCAGATGGACAGATCAAAAGGAGATGAAGAGAAACACAGATGGACTGGCATATTGATGACTGATAAATAAATCAATGGCCAAATGGATGGACGAATGGACATGTGGACAGATGAATGGATGGCTGGATGGATGTATGGATGTATCAAAGGGGTATGCTAGAGAGATGAATAGGTGGACTGATAGTTCATTGGGAACGGATGAATGGATGGATAGATGGATGGATGGGTGAATAGATAAAGGAGATTGATAAAGTACATGTATAGCTGGATTAATAGAAAGATGTACAGGTTGATGGATGGATGGAACAGCAAGTAGAAGGATGAATAAATGAACACTTCAACAGATGGACAGATCAAAAGGAGATGAAGAGAAACACAGATGGACTGGCATATTGATGACTGATAGATAAACAAAGTGCCAAATGGATGGACAAATGGACATGCGGACGGATGGCTGGACGGATGGAAGGACATGTGAATGTATAAACTGATGAAGAAGTGGATGGTTGGGGAGGCCAATGGGTAGAGCGGTGAGTGGATGGACAGACGGTTATTTCTTTGATTTTGTTTCAGTTCCTTCCTTTATTTTTTATTTTCTTCCTTTCATTTTTAACTTTTCTTTCTTGTTTAACTTCCTTTTTTCATGTTCTTCTATTCCTTTTGTTCCCTTCACTTTCATTCTCATTTCTGTTTGTTTCATTTTCTTTCCCCCTTAAATGCTGGTTTACCTGGTGCCCACAGGTATTTGTCTCCTGTGCACAATGCCATTTTCTGCCTGGCACTTTTGCTCTGGTGTTGAGCCCTAAAATGCCAGCTGGATGGACTGTGAGATGCCTTTCTGCCCCTTCATGCCCCTTAATGCCAGCAGGGAGCACTGTCTCTCATATGTACACACTAGAGCCCTATACTGCCCCCTAGCGGCTCCTCAGTTGTCAAGTCAGCAGCTGCTCCTTCCTTGCCAGGGCCCATGAGAGTCACCAGGCATTTGAATGTTTGAATCAGATGAGCCCAGTGGCATGTGCCCAGCTCTCGACCTGTGGGCACTTGAAGTGCTACGCTGAGGTGGATGAATGGCCGCCTATCATCACCTTTGATGTTCGGGACGTGTTGGACACTCTGCACTAACTGAGGAGCCTGTCATATCACGTGCAAAAGAAAAAAAAAGGTGTGAAATGTCACTGAGTCAACAGCGGCTACTGCGTCCACCTCAGCGTCACCTCAGCGCCATGCACTCTTAACTAGGTGTGAAAAGAGGACTTCCTGCTGCTCTCAAAGCCTCCATTCAGGGCTCACTGTGCTACTCAGCGCCCGAACATTACAGCCTCTCTTCTCAAATCCCTGAGTAAGCAAATGCCAGGGAGGGCCAGGCCCCATGGGACACGCCAGGCTTGGTGCCCATGTCTTCCTGGAGTTTAGGTTTGGCACATTTTCTGGGAAGAGTGAAATGCTGCCTACTTTGTTGGTGTTGCATGGGAAAGCCTGTAGGGGACGCTTTGCCAGGACTGTGGGCACTGTGTGTGTGTGTGTGTGTGTGTGTGTAAGTTTGTGTTCACACCTCTGCTAGCTAGGACCCTTGACATTGAGACAATTCAGCGGTGAAGACTGGCACTGCGGATTTTGGCACCTGAGGCCACTCAAGTCTGTCACTAGCATATCATATGTGACACCCCCTGAACCCCCCACCCCCACCATTGCCTTCCTTGGTTCCAAGTCCATGCACTCAGAATACAGTGTGCCCATCGGTGTGCCCAATGCCCATTCCTTAAAGTGGCACCCAGTTGAGCAACCAAATTAAAATGGGTAGAGAGCCTGCCAAGGTACACCACAACATCTCAAGGGGGGGCTTCTGCCCACCAAGACTTCATGTCGGAATGGAAAATGCCACAGTGGCCTGAACTGCTGCTGACCGTGACGAGCCTGCAATGAGCTCAGCGGTTTATTTACTTTTGAGTGTGTCACTCGCACATGTATGTCAGGGTTGGGGGGACAGAGGGGGGCGGGGTGTGAAGCGGCGAAGATATAAACAGCCAAACAAAAAGTTAAAAAAACACACACACACATCACGTCAGACTGACCAGAGTGCTTATATCAGCACATCAAGGCGTGTTCTGTGGCATCGCACTGTGGGGACAGCACTCGGTGTGTGAAACTCACCATTAGTCACACACTGTGGAGAAACACAATTTACGAGGACTCGTGTAAACACGCAGAGCTCAGAAGACCCCACCCATGTTCATGAGCGCCACCTACTGTGTTGGAGTGCAAATCACAGGGATGTGTATAAGGACAGCTGGAACGAACCCCAGACACTGTGTTTGACCACCTGCTCTGGGGGGGTGTAAGGCCAGCAATGTTTAGGACCCCAGCAGTCCTCATGAACACCACATGTTTTAGCTGTAAATGGCAGGGGCATATAAGACCAGCTGAGGTGGGCCTCATCAAATATTTATGTGGTGGGGGGGTAAGAACCTCAAACATGGAGGCCATCAGCTGTGTTTACCTTCTAGCTGTGGGAGTGTAGAGCCGGACATAAAGGACCTCATCGGGGGTCATGAGTGGCACTGGTTGTGTTTGTCTTCTACATGAAGGGCTGCTGAAGGACAGATGTAGACGACCCAACATATGTGTGTCACCTGCTGCGTCTGACGGACACACCCATTGGCATGAAGAACCCCATCACCTGCTCTGTAATGGCATATAAAACCAGCTGTGAAGACCCCCATGAACGTTTATGAGCCCAACCTTAGGGGTGGATGAAACCAGCTGTGAGGACCCCCATGACTGGTCATGTTGGGCTGAAAGAGTGATGAAGGACAGGATAAGGACATCTGCAAACACAGTTACCTGATTAAAAGCACCATCTACTTTCATGAGTGCCACCTGCTGTATGTAACTGTAAATGGCAGGGGTGGGTAAGGCCTGCTATGAAGAACCCCAGGAATGCTCATGAGCGCCATCTGGTGTGTTTCGTTGTAAATGGCAGGGGTATGTAGGGTCAGCTATGAAGAATCCCATAAACATTCATGAGCCAAACCTTAAGACTGTGAAGACTCCCATGATTGGCCATGTTGTGGCGAAAGAGTGCCAAAGGGGTGGATAAGGACTTCTGTAAATGCAGTTGCTTGATGAAAAGCCCCCTGAATGTTCATGAGAGCCGCATGCTTTACTTAACTATAGATGGCAGGGGTGGACAATGCCAGCTGTTAATGTTCATGAGCGCCACCTGTAGTTTTTTTACTGTACATGGCAGGAGTGGATATGGTGAACACTGATAGGGTTTTTTAAATGGGTGACAAGTGCCACCTGCTTTGTTTAGTAATCCACTGGATTGCATGATGCCAGCTGTGAAGAAGCTCCCCTTTGTACCTGCACAGGTGAATAAGAGTAGTTGGGCAGACAGAGTGGCACAAGTACCCATGTGCCCAGTCTATGAGTGTCTGTTCCAGGCACCACACATGCATACAAGCTCAGATAGATAGGGTGGCACTTGGGAGAGCACCTTATTTTTATGAAGTTGTGAGGGACATCTAGACTGGCATGCCAGGTGTGCTCCTGGTGGTGTAACATTGTGGCAGTCCACCCCAGATTTGCCATGTAGTGCTCTGCCCGCCAGGGCCACTGGGCAGGGTGCGCTCGAGAGGGGGTGGTGAGTGGCACTTTGTTTTTTTCCCTTTGCAATGTCAGTGTCGGTGCTCTATTGTTCTGCAAGGCCTGGACAGGATGTCACTTGTTTCCAGCTCAACGCCCACACGTCGTCCATTGAGATGGAGGGTGGGGGTGGGGAAGGGTTGGTTCAACTTTCCAAACCACTCGGTGGTCTTGAGGTCAGCTTTGCCGACATTTCAGTTTCCATCTTCAGAGCGACACTGAAGTGTTTTCCATTTTGGAAGTGGAAACTGTAGAAGGCAAGCAAAGGACTGAGAGCTGTCAGGTTACTCGGCCTGCTGCTGTGTCACCCTGAGGACACTTGGGTGTTGGCACCATGCAAAAGAACCACAAAGGGGGCATTGCTGGAAAGCGATGCCCTGCTTTGTCTCCTTCACAAGGAGCCTTGGAGAGAATTTGCCACCTCACAAATGGTGGTGCAGCAGGACAAAGACACAGACGAGGGTGGCATTAATGTCTGGGACTGCAGCATCAGGGCACACCAGGCCTCGAGCTGCCATTCCAGTCGTTGTGCTGTCTGTCATCAGCAACACTCCCCTCACCTCACTGAATGACAGTATCTTCAGTTATGACAAGTCCGGGTCACTGGACCGCCACATGACTTCTCGTGGGTCACTTCACGTCACAGTGCTCTGTGTAAAATGAACTTTGAGTGTGTGGCTCCTGCAGGAAAATGGAAATGTTGATGACACCCAGCGGGTGACCAGCGAGGACAGGTCAGCTCCTATGATTATTCAGGTCACCCATAAGCGGTGGACACAGCGAGAAACCCACGATTTCAAGAAGGTGTCAAAGGTTCCAGGTGTCCATCAAAATACCCAGCACTGGACACACACATTCACAGTGACAGGTAGGGGGTGCCTGTGCTCCAGAAACGCAATTTCGTTACTCTAGCCATTTCTAGGCTTCTTATTGACTGTTGCTGCTTATCCAACTCGATGACCTTCCACTAATTAATGTTCTTCACATCTCATTTCACCCTAGTGACGGCCATGTTGGTCATAACGGATACCCCACATTCACAAGCCCGCCCTTCCTCTGGTGTCTCTATGTCATGTCTGCTCAGTAGGACTCCACTGGCATGCAGATACAAGCAGCAGACACCCACAAGACCCTCGGAGGTCACTCTCATTCATCGCGGTGTGGGGGCGGCCGGGGGGGTTCTTCTTTAGAGTGAGACACTCTGGAAATGGGACTCAGTTACTAGAACCTGAATCCTTTAGGGTAGCTTTGGTTCAGCCATTCCACCTTTCTAAATGTTTTGTATCATCTGTGGAGAATTCCACATTGGGAGGGAAAGACAGGAGGACAACGGCTTCAGATGAGGGTCTGTACTGAGCACTTCTTGGGTTTGACCCTCTCCTGCTGTAGACCCACCTTCTTCTGAGATCAGACAGGTCACCATTATTAATGCCACATGACGACCATGTAGATGTGTCCCTAAGCCCACCTCTCATGTAGCTCCAAATTTCCAATTAGCAATGTAAATATGGAACCCAGAATAAGACCCCACTTTCAGAGCCCCCAGCAGGTGAGGCCTACTTTATAGACTATTGGAGGAGGTGCAGCCCCACCTTTGATGTTCTGTTTGCTGTCCGGCCCCCTCTTTGCCACGATGTCCCCCAACTCCTTTGATTCGTTTAATCTCCCAAATGTCTACATTTTAGTAGAAGGGGTCTCAAAAGTGGCAGCAGTGGCCTCTGACCCCATTGCAGAGAGGAGGAGGAGGAGTCGGCAGATGTCATTTGTGCGATGGCTTCACATGTGTGCAGATTTGTCTCCGGGCCTGCTAAGTGTGTCGGCGACCAAACCCATCGCTGACGTCAATGTGGAGATCAGCAGAGCACAAACAAACAAGCAGACAAGATAAGCGGCCGAGATAAGAACAAAGACCCCCCCCCAGAGCACAGCACGCTCTGACAGGCTCCTCGTAGACACACGAAAAACCACAAGGCAGCAGGAAAGAAAGTAAAGTGCAACTCTGGGTGGAGGCACCGAAACAGTCGAGAAACTCACAACGACGCAGAAGGACAAAGAACTGGAGGAGGAAGAGGAGTAGGCCGGGCTTTTGTTCCACTGGAAATGTGTGCCTTGAAGGCGCTATAAATACAGGCATCAAGTGAACGTCCTAACCGCCAGGAGTCACAATCAGCTCTACAGGTCGCTTGCACTGGAGGGGGTCATCATAGGCCCCTCCCACACACCTGAACTCTGACCTTTGACCAAAGCACCCAAAAATCCAGCCAAAAAGTGGCCTGCAAATATAAATGTGCAACTGAATATAAAGGAAGCATCATGAATCACAGAAAAAGGAACTGGGGCAAATAGCAAGAAAATGAAACAACCAAGGGGTCGGCGGCATGGGCACCTAGTGGGCACATGGGTCAGCTTAGTCATTTCTAGTTTTTATCATTTGCTCTGCAGCCACGTCTCCCTGATCTCCACCATAAGTAGAGCTGTCAGTGGTCTGAACTGCTGGCGGTATAAGGTTGGCTCTTGAGGGCCCCCTCTGTGCTCAGGAGCGCCACCTGCTGTGTTTAAATAATAAACTGCAGGAGATAAGGGGTGTGTTTAAAGACTTCTGCAAACTCAGCTAGTTACTGAAAAACCATCAGTGCTCAGGAGCTCCACATGCTGTTTGTGGGGGGTCCGTAAGGACAGTTGTAATGAACCCCACACCTGTGGATCAACTTCTAGCTATCCTGGTGTGAGGCCAGAAACACTTAGGACCCCCATCAGTGTTCATGAGTGCCATCTGCTGTAGGGCCTCCTTGTTGGGGTATATAAGGTATTACAGTATGTAAGGTATACCCTTATATGGGTATGTAATAACCCTCCGAGATGAGAGGGGGCGCTGTCATCTCCTTCCATCAGAGGGGCTAGAAGCCACCTGGTGAAGGCACTTAATGCCACCCCCTTCTGGTCCAGGCATCATGGAAGGAGGCGTCATTTACTGGCCAGAGCATCACGCCAGATGGAGCTCCCCTTGATGTGACAACCCTTTGACATTCCCGTTGATGGCCTACGCACTTATAAGTGACCATTTTTCTGTTTTCCTTTATTTTGAATTGCTGCCTCTGGACAATGGATGGGATGACTCAGTTGGTCCCCCGAAATTTCTTTGCTGTTTTCGAGGCCATCATTACAGCACTGGGCCACAGGGTACAGTATATACATTAAGGACAGCTGTAATGAACCCCCAATTCTGCGTATCAACTTTTATGTTTAACTGCTAGTGAACGGAGTGTAAGGTCAGCAATGTTTAGGACCCCATCAATGCTCTTGGATGCCCCCCAATGTCTCTAACCTTCACTTCAAAGGATATACAAGGACAGTTATAATGAACCAGGCAAGCAATGCTTAGGACTCCATCAGGGTTCATGAATCTCTGCTGCTGTGTTGAAGTAATAAACTGTAGGGGATAATGGGGGGGTCTTGGGGGGCCATAAAAACATCTGTGAACACAGACAGCTACTCCACATCCTGTATGTAGGGGTATATAAAGACAGCTGTAATGAACTCCCAGATCTGCCTATCAACTTCAGTGTTTAACTGCTGGCTAATGGAGTGTAAGGCCAGTGACGTTTAGGCCCCCATCAGTGCCACATGTTGTCACTAAAACTTATTTCAAGGACATCTAAGGACAGCTGTAATAAACCCCACATCTGTGTGTCCCCTGCTGTGTTTAACTGCTGACTCTGGGAGTGTGAGAGCATCAGTATTTAGGGCTTGACCGGTGCTCATGATGTCCAGCTGTTGTACTGAATTTTTAATTTGGGGGGTACATAAGGAGAGCTGTAATGATCCCCACATAGAAGCCCCCAATAATGAACCCAACAATAAGCACAGAAGCACCCATATAAATGTGACTTATACAATACCTCAAAGATACAAGTGGGACCTTCATGATGGAAGACACTAAGGAGGCTAACTGGAACAGGGGGAGCGGACCCCATCCTGCATCTCAGCTTCATCTGCTGTCACACTGTCTAATAATGGCGCTCTTCTCCTTTTCAGAAAGAAAGATTGACACCTCCACCACTCTGATATCACTTCCGGGGTCAGAGCACCGGGGTCCTCCCAGAGTTCCTCATAAAGGGGGCTGACGCCATTTTGGAGCCAGAACGTCTTGAGAATCTACATCTCGGCATTTGCGTAGTGCCACACATTTTCTTTTTTCCCCTTTTGAGTACGTTCATATACTGGGAGGGAGGGGGCTTGCCTTCGGGTGCCACAGACCCCTTTATCCTGTGTCTCTTGTCTCCTTAGACCACCTGAAGCCCTTGATGCCAGTTTGTATCTACAGAGAATTTCAAAATGCAGGAAGCCAAAAGGCAACAGACCTCTGTCACAGACGAGGGGCTTAGGCTCAGGGTGGGCTAGGACTCCCCTTTATCCAGGTTCATAGCCAGTCTCAAGTCCGATGGAGGAGGCATAAGGGCAGCCAGACAGGTGCTGGGGGATTCTATTGTGTATTTTGGTCTTTACGGCTCGTTAGCTCTGAAAATAAAGGCTCACTAAGTGTTTTTTATGTCCACTCTGAAGAAAGGTGCTATACTAAGACACGCTGCAGCAGCCCCCCGTGTTAAGAGACAAGCGGTCCTCCAGGTGGCATTCTCATTTACCAAACACGTCCATCTTGCCCACGCTTGTCCAAGCTCTGTTGTCCCACAATGCCACCCAGGCAGCTCCAATAAGCTCTTAAGGTGTCCTCTTGACACCATCCCATCCTGAATGCACCTCCTCTTAGTCTCCACTAGATGTCCTAGCTCGATAAATGAGGTCCTCACATCATCATCTCATTGTCCTCGGTGTTTGACATGTCCTTGTGGCCCAAAGAGGCGGTGGCCACTGGTATCCCGTCTTACGAGCGCACTGCAGTGGTCGCTTTGTCGCGCTGGAGGCGTTTGCGGTGGCTGTCTGTGATGGGCTCACCCACTCAGTGTGCATACCAATCTGAATTATTTTCACAACAAACACAAAAGCCTGGAAAATCAAACAGGAGTCATGGGCTGCGTGTTTTGACAACGGGCCACCAGAGAGGTGACAGTGGCGGCGGCCGGCTTGGCCCCTCTTTTGTGCTGGTGGGACAGTGAGGAGAAGTCCACTGATAAATTAAGGACAAGAGGACAAGGTGCAGGCATCTCTGTGAATGACGGGGGGTGACCTGACAGGAAGGAGCCCATCCAGTGATGGTCAACTCATATTGCTTGATGTTTAATGAAGGAATTGATGCTTTGGTGGTCCAGTTTAGACCCAATTAATCAATCAGTCAAACCGGCCAATTAATCAATTAGACATTCAAGGTGATTGCTAAGGTGGTCAATCAGTCATTCAATCAGGATCAATGAGCAGCCAATCAGAGCCAAACTGCCTCCTTGAGAGGTCAATTAACTGCCAATCAACCTAACAAGCCAGTGGGCAGAGCCCGCCCTCCCTCCAAATGATGACATTGGGTGCCCACATGGGAGGTTAGCACGGGTGTGGACCCCTAGTGGTTATACATCAAGACAGCAGGCCCACTTGAGAGAGTCACCGGCCTGGCCTCGGCTTCAGTCACACACACACCATTCAGACACAAGTGGGACTCAGGCATCGCTTGGTGTCACAGCACCAGTGGAAGAAGCAGACAGAGATGGAGGGAAGTGGGCAGCCCTGAGCCAACATGCCCACTGAATGCACTGGGCAGGTAAAGAAAACAAAGGTGGGTGACACGAGGACTAAAGCCTGGCGGACAACGTTCAGCATTAGAGATGGAGATGGCGGTGGTGGGCAGCTGAGTGTTGAGGTGACAGCTCTGTCCAGCTTGTCTGTTCTCGGGCACTACTGAGAAATTGCCACTGCCACTTGAGGCCACTTCAGCTGCTGCTGGCGCTGTCAAAGGCTCCATGTGTGCCCTGAGAAGAAAAGTGCTCAGCTGAAGTGACGTCTTCATCATTATTCTCTTGTCGCATTGCTTTGTAACTTTTCTGTTATATAGCACCTTTCAGTAGTGAGTACATTTGACTCCATGTTGTTTTTATATTTGTAGTGCAGAAAGGGGAAGTGGCAGAGAACAGGTGACTCCTGGTTTAATATAGCGCCTTTCTGTCCCAAGGTGCTTTCCAAGTAAAGAGTCAGAGTGCCGGGGTGGAGATGGTGGCTTGGAGTCACAGACTGAGTCGGAACTTTCAGTCCATTCATTGAATAAACAGCAGTGCCTTTCCGTGACAGGTGTCACAATCCCCAGGTATGTATAGCACCTTTCTGTAAGGACGCGGAATATAAATGATATCATGGAGTTGGCCATTTGGGGGGTCTCAAAGGGACCTCTGGATTGGTAACCACTTACATTAGGGAGCATCAGTCCCAAGGAACTTAATAAGCATGGGGTCTTTGCTGAAATGGATAAAATACAGGGGGGTCACATGGGGTCTGGCAGCCCAAAATCCATAACCCCCACCCCCCTTCACCCCTCCAGCTTCATATAGCACCTTTCCTTAGAAGGAGCTGGGGACTGAACTGGAGCCTTGAACTGTGCAGTCCACTGCCTGAGCTGCTAAGCTACACTGCCCGCTTTGTGTGATAGGACACTCCTGTGTCCAGTTGTCCAACTTTGATAAACTGGTGAGTGGAGATGACTGTGGAAGGAGAGTTGGAATTATCTGACGAGTGAAAATGCCCCCTCATGGCCGAGAAGGATGGCCAAGTGAACAGAACTCATGGTGACAGAGTCATGGAGGTGGCTCCCCTTGTGGCTAGACCACCATGACTCTCCCAGTACCCCAACTCTGTCACCTCATGTTTCAGAGCTCTGGTAAAAAGTCATCATATATGCCACAGGCTGGCACCTTGTATGTGCCCACCAGGGTAGTGGCCAAACTGGCTATGGGGATGTGCCTGGTTAGAGCGTCACTCAGGTCTCTGTGACCGGCCTCATGAGTGTCCACCAGAGGTACCCCTAAACGTCTCAGTAGGTGGCACCATTCGCAGCTGTCACGATGGACTCGACATTGTCTTTCATGCCAAGTGGACTCCTTCATTGAATTCAGGTGTCCATTTTCTGTTTGTCATTGGTGAGGCCTTGAGAGTGCAGATTTAGAATTTGTTCTCATTCCTCAGATGTTTTTGAATTGTTAGGATTTTACATGAGCCTGATTGATTGATTGATTGTTTGATTGATTGATCAACTGAACATGCCACCTCTGTCTGTGACCTTCATTATCTACAGTGGTGTGAAAAACTATTTGCCCCCTTCCTGATTTCTTATTCTTTTGCATGTTTGTCACACAAAATGTTTCTGATCATCAAACACATGTAACCATTAGTCAAATATAACACAAGTAAACACAAAATGCAGTTTTTAAATGATGGTTTTTATTATTTAGGGAGAAAAAAAAATCCAAACCTACATGGCCCTGTGTGAAAAAGTAATTGCCCACTGCACCTAATAAATGGTTGGGCCACCCTTAGCAGCAATAACTGCAATCAAGCGCTTGCGATAACTTGCAATGAGTCTTGTACAGCGCTCTGGAGGAATTTTGGCCCACTCATCTTTGCAGAATTGTTGTAATTCAGCTTTATTTGAGGGTTTTCTAGCATGAACCGCCTTTTTAAGGTCATGCCATAGCATCTCAATTGGATTCAGGTCAGGACTTTGACTAGGCCACTCCAAAGTCTTCATTTTGTTTTTCTTCAGCCATTCAGAGGTGGATTTGCTGGTGTGTTTTGGGTCATTGTCCTGTTGCAGCACTCAAGATCGCTTCAGCTTGAGTTGACGAACAGATGGCCGGACATTCTCCTTCAGGATTTTTTGGTAGACAGTAGAATTCATGGTTCCATCTATCACAGCAAGCCTTCCAGGTCCTGAAGCAGCAAAACAACCCCAGACCATCACACTACCACCACCATATTTTACTGTTGGTATGATGTTCTTTTTCTGAAATGCTGTGTTCCTTTTACGCCAGATGTAACGGGACATTTGCCTTCCAAAAAGTTCAACTTTTGTCTCATCAGTCCACAAGGTATTTTCCCAAAAGTCTTGGCAATCATTGAGATGTTTCTTAGCAAAACTGAGACGAGCCCTAATGTTCTTTTTGCTTAACAGTGGTTTGCGTCTTGGAAATCTGCCATGCAGGCCGTTTCTGCCCAGTCTCTTTCTTATGGTGGAGTCGTGAACACTGACCTTAATTGAGGCAAGTGAGGCCTGCAGTTCTTTAGACGTTGTCCTGGGGTCTTTTGTGACCTCTCGGATGAGTCGTCTCTGCGCTCTTGGGGTAATTTTGGTCGGCCGGCCACTCCTGGGAAGGTTCACCACTGTTTCATGTTTTTGCCATTTGTGGATAATGGCTCTCACTGTAGTTCACTGGAGTCCCAAAGCTTTAGAAATGGCTTTATAACCTTTACCAGACTGATAGATCTCAATTACTTCTGTTCTCATTTGTTCCTGAATTTCTTTGGATCTTGGCATGATGTCTAGCTTTTGAGGTGCTTTTGGTCTACTTCTCTGTGTCAGGCAGCTTCTGTTTAAGTGATTTCTTGATTGAAACAGGTGTGATACACCACAGTTAGGTTATTTTTTAACAAGGGGGCAATTACTTTTTCATACAGGGCCATGTAGGTTTGGAAATTTTTTCTCCCTAAATAATAAAAACCATCATTTAAAAACTGCATTTTGTGTTAACTTGTGTTATATTTGACCAATGGTTACATGTGTTTGATGATCAGAAACATTTTGTGTGACAAACATGCAAAAGAATAAGAAATCAGGAAGGGGGCAAATAGTTTTTCACACCACTGTAGATAGATGTGAAAGGCACTATATAATAGATAGATAGATAGATAGATAGATAGATAGATAGATAGATAGATAGATAGGTGAAAGGCGCTATATAATCCATAGACAGATTTTTTTATTGAAAAAAAAACATAGAAAAAAATCACAACAGTAAACCTAAACCAATCTTCAGTCTATTCAAAAACATGGACACACAGTCCTAATGAATATCTTGTTTCAAGTTATTACATATTCAGATTTTTCGTGAAATAAAAAAAATATATTTATATGAGCCCTCCCATTGTTTCCACCCTCCAATCTCACTTATCCTTAGTGTTATTTATCATCCCAATTTATAAGTAAAACACCAAACTCGGAGCACAAATTGCAAATTATTATTAGCACATTTACAAAGTACATTATTCACGCACCACAATTCCTTAAACTGTCCTAAATTATTCGTAGACTTATGAAAATTAAAATTCACTAATATTCTACTTTCACACACCTTTCCAAAAAAGACATCAACATCTTGAATCCCACTCCCAGTAATCTTGTTTTTACGAGTCTCCATATTGACAGTTTTGCTTGCCTGATAATAAAATTAATTCAGTTCATATTTTCTCTTGTTTGTCTTGTAATTTTCACCCCAAAACACAAATACTGTGCCATTATCCAGGACCCCCAGTCCGTCTACCATTTTTTCTATCTTACTGATAAAGGTCTAGAGTCTCTCACAATACATAAAAGCATGATAAACAGTTTCTCTCAGACCACAAAAAGGGCAGTGATCTGTAGCCCCCAGACATTTAATCGATAAGAAGGAGTTCACCGCTAGTATCCCATGTACCGACCTCCACTGCAGGTCTCCCACCCTACTGGCCAATGGCGGCTTGTACAACGACCTCCAGTCGGGGTTCAGTCCTTGAGGGGCTCCAAGGTGTGTCGTGTCTTTGTGTCCTCAGCTGTTCTAGGTTGTTCACCTTCACGCATATCCTGTAGAGCTGCTTCCCCGGCACCATAGGCAGAGATAACGCCTCAAGAGAACGTAAGGCTAAAACATCAGTCTCTCCATCCCTCAGTTTAGCAGCCAGAGATACAGTAAGAGTAGGAAAAGGCGTCTTGTCAGTCGGCTTCAGTCGTGAGGTGAAAATTCTGTGCAATATTATCATGGATTCCCTGTCCAGTGATGATCTTATCTGACACAGAAACTTCTCCATTAGGCGTACGGAGTGCACTCCTGTCTCCTCTGCTACCACTTGTGCACTTTTCCAAGTGTAATTTTCCCAGTCAATTATGTCCTTTATTGTGGTTATTCCATGTATTATGAAATGATGAATAAAGTTTTCAGAAAGTCCTGTAGCAGTACCAACAGCAGGATTGTAGAGCAGCGGTTCATCAAGGACCCAAACAGGGGAGAGGTCATCACAGTCCTTTTTTATCAACAGCAGTTGCCACGCTGCTAGAAGGCTTTTATAAAACTCTGGCACCTGTAAAGTCCTGATCTTATCCAAGTGGCACAGCAGTAAACTTTTCCCAAGTCCCATATGCCTGGCCTGTTTAAAGAACAGTACGGCCAAGTTCATCCACTGGCTCTGCTCAACAGGGTACAGCAGTCTATGAATGGTCTGAAGGCGGAAAGCAGCAATCCTGCTGTTAATGTCAATATGTCCTTGTCCGCCTTCATCCAATGGCAAGAATAAAATGCCCTTCTGTATCGAATGGGTTCCATCCCAAAAGAAATCCATGATCGCTTCCTGTATCTGTTGAACAAGCAAAGGTGGAGGTTGCAGACAAATACACTTGTGCCACAGGCTGGAGGTCACCAGGTTATTAATGACCAGCATCCATCCTCTATATGATAACTGAGGGAGTATCCACTCTCACTTAGTGAGCTGAGCTGTAACCTTGTCCAACAGACCCTCCCAGTTCCTTTGGATGTAGTGGTCATCTCCGAGATGGACTCCCAAGTACATGAAGCCCCCAGTTGTCCACTGCAGACCCCCTTCCAGTCGAGGAGGACTACATCCTGTCCAGTTCCCAACCAGCACTGCACTGCTTTTAATCCAATTAATTTTAGCCGAAGACGCTTTGTTGTAATTCCGCAGACAGTCCGTTAGTTTGTCCATATCTTTCTGGCCTGTGATGATTACTGCGAGATCATCTGCATAAGCAGTGACTTTCACAGAGTCCATGTTGCAGTTGGGGATGGAGAGACCAGTCAGCACCTTCCTCAGGTGCACCAGGAAAGGCTCCAACGCCAGAGCATATAACATGCCGGAAAAAGAGCAGCCCTGTCTGATTCCTCTTCTGACACTGAAAGGCGCGCACAAGCCACCATTGACCTTTATGATATCAGAAATGTCACTATAAAGTAAGCGAATATATTTAATAAAAGACTCCCCAAACCCAAAAGCCTTCATGGTATTCCATAAAAATGAGTGACTGACCCTATCAAAAGCTTTTTCCTGGTCAAGAAAATTAAGACCAGTCCGAAAATCAAACAGTTTTGCAGCAGCCAAAATGTACCGAATTAAAAAAATGTTATTAAAAATTGACCTGCCAGCCACGCAGTAATTTTGATCAGGATGCTCCCTAAAACTTGGACCATCCTGTTAGCTAAGGCTTTGGAGAGAACTTTATAATCTGTGAATAAGAGAGACACTGGCCACCAGTTCTTAATGAGACACAAGTCTCCCTTCTTCGGCAGCAGCGTGATCACAGCTCTACGGCAGCTTTGAGGTAACAAGCCCATCTTAAAACTCCACCGAAACACTTCCAACAAGTCCAGGCCAATGACATCCCAGAACTCTTTATAAAACTCCACTGGAATGCCATCAATTCCTGGGACCTTCCCTGTTTTCAGCTGTCCCAGGACTGTTGTGAGTTCTGCGAAGGTCACCTCACTATTCAGATCTGCCACGTCTGCACTGGGAAGCTGTGTTAAGTCCTACATAAAGGCCTGTTGGTCTTCTCTGCCACCATCTCCATCTGCAGCAAACAAAAGTTCATAGAATTCACAGACCACCTGCCTTATTTCACTGGGCTCTTGTGTCTCTCTGCCATCGGGTTTTCTTATACAATGTAAGATTTTACTCTGCAAGTTTTTTTTTTCTCTAACCCAAAAAAATATTGTGTTGGTGCAACCATCTCGGTCAACCGCTGAAAGTTGGCTCTCACTAACGCCCCCTGAGCTCTGGTCTCAAGCAAGTGGGCCAACCCCAGTTTAGCAGAAGTCAGGCTCGCCTGAAGCTGCTCATTTGGACCCTTCTCTAGTAGTTGTTGAAATTCAATTATTTGGTTTTCCAAAGCTGCCATTTCTGACCGCAATACTTGGGTGACATTTCTGGTAGACTCCTGACACAAAGCCCGGATGTGACTCTTCCCAACCTCCCACCACTGTTGTAAGCTGGTGAACTCCTTCTTCATAGCCTTCCAGCCTCCCCAGTAATGAACAAATAACTCTTTGAAGGTCTGATCTTTGAGAAGGAGCGAGTTAAAATGCCAGTATGGACTATGGGGTCTGTACGTGTTAAAAAGTGAACAACACACCAGACTGTGATTGGAGAATCCAGTAGGCACAATGGAGCACACCTTAAATAAACCTAACAGATGCTTAAAACTGTAAAAATGATCGAGTCTCGCCATTGAGATTGTGTTTCCACTCGTCCTCCCCCAAGTGTATTGCCGACAGGCCCCATTTTTAGCCCTCCTAAATAGATAGATCTGAAAGGCACTATATTGATAGATAGATAGATATATATGAAATGAGCTATATAATTGACAACAGATGGATATGTAAGGTATTGTAAAATAGATTGCTAGTAAGATGTGAGACACTATACAATTGACAGACTTGGAAGACACTATAAATTTCAATAGATGGATGTGAAAGGCACTATATGATAGGTAGATATGAAGGGTGCTGTATTCTATTTCCAGTACTCTGTAAAATCTTTTTTTTTTATATTTCGTGTCATTTCCACCTTTGCCCCCCCTTTTATTTATTTATTTTTATTTCTTGTCATTCCCGCCTTTGCCCCAGTGAGTTTACGTGACCACTCGGCTGCCTGCTTGTCTCTTCTCCGCGGAGTGTTGCGTACTTCTCTCTGACTCATCCTGTTTTTCCCACGCCACTCAACTACTTCCGTTTGTTTTTAGCTGTTGCTGGTGATCGCAGTTTGTTTGGCACACCTGAAGGACAGCTGCCAGGCACGCGCGCACACACACACACACACACAAACACAAAAAAGGGTCCTATATCCCAGAAATCTCTGGGGCTTGGCTTTGGCGACTGAACATCGACAAGCTGACTTGGTCACCCAATGGCATGCTCTCGTCCCTTGTGATGTCAAGATGCCAGGTTTAAAATCACACGACCATGAACTTTGATCACAGTGCTTAGCCAGATGCTTCAACAATATGTCTACAGGGAAGGGTGCCTGATGGTGGGCATGTGTGAATTGGGGAGCCAGCCCTCATTCTAGGTGCCCTCATCCAGTCATGACTCTGAGTGGGCTCCTTCACCCTTCTTCCTTGCATGACGGACACTGCCAGTTAAATTTTGATGGCATAGCCTTGAAGGATGTCTGAGGTGACGATGTCCGTGTCCATCAGTGAAGCACATGGGAGTGTCAAGCCAGGTGCTGATGGATCTCTCCAAGAGTGGTGATGGATGGCACATGATTACCCAACATGCCATCTTTTGTATATCATTATGACAGGCACTATATAAAAAAGAAGCCTAAATGTACTTCCTTACTGCTGTGATTTCATGTTACGGTTTGTATGATTTAAGAGGCACTCTATAAAATATCTTGACATGCAAGTCAATCTGATTTGGGATACACTGGGACTAAAAGCAGGGGAAGCTCTTTAATTTCTTGTGTTGGTCAGTCCAGATGTTCCCTGACATGTCCAGGACTGGTCATCGGTGGTCAGCCTTCATTTTTCCACCATGTGTGCAATGCCCAGCTGGCCTATACTTATAAATTCTTTTCATTGTTTGGGTTGCTGACACCAAAGAAGCTCAACAAGAACATCCTGGCAGGTACTGCAGTTGGCGCTCTAGAGCACAAGGTGAGCTCACTTTGTTTTGGTGGAGTCCTCCACAACACCACAGGCTTTGCACAGCGAGCCAGGAGGAGGCTCCTTACCAGAACTAGAGTGACACTGCGCCCGCTGCTCTTCCTGTTTTTATCAGCCTCTCAACTTTGGTGATTCTGCTGGGTGATTAGCGCTTTCAGGAAATCTTTTCATCATATCAGCCGGCAGCAACATATGAATCATCATCATGTGATTGTCCTGGCCCGAGTCTGCATGTTCTCCCCATAAATGTGTCTGGTTGGCGTACACTTACAAAATGCCATGCTGTACAGTATATCCGTCTTGAACTCAATGCTCCCCATGACCTGGCAGTGGAAAAACAAGTGGCAAAAGAAAAAGGGGTGGATCAAACAAAGATACCATTTACCACAGCTGAGGGGCATGGCGGACAGAGCCAGCGGGCACGAGACAGGAACCAACCGTAGACAGAGCACTAGTTCAATGTAAATCCCATTCACACCTGGTCCATTTAAAGTTACCTGCATGTCTCTGAGGATGTGGGAGGTAAAGCCACCCAAGCGCAGGGAGAATGGGCAGGGATAATGCCCAGTGGGGGAAGAGGAGAGTTGGTGAAGATGGAGGAGTTGAAATACTTGGGATCAACAGCAGTAGAGTGTTGTACCATGTTAGCCATGGATTGATACGGGAGAAAGGAAGGTGAAATGACACCTTTTATTGGCTAACTAAATCAATTACACACGCAAGCTTTTGAGGCAGCGAAGGCCCCTTCATCAGGCGAGGTGTCACATAGAAACTGAAAAATCCTCTCGCTTATAGTGGGACAGCAAAATGATTTTATTCTTTCATCTTAACAACCTTTTTGTTCAAATGTTAGCAAAATTAATAAACCTTAGATCGGGGTGGGCAGATTCAGTCCTAGTGGGCCACAGTGGCTGCAGGTTTTTGTTCCAACCCAATTGCTTAATAAGAAGCCCTTATTGCTCCAGTGGCACTTCTGCTTCACTTTAGTTGTGTCGCTTGTTAAGATTTTGAACCCTTTTTGCTTATTTTAGTCTTAAACAGCTGTAGCCTTGGTTTTTAATTGCTCCTTATTAGCAATAAGATGCAAATGACAATTAGCGTGTTTCCCTTTACACCTGTGTGTATTTATCATGCACTATTGGCTTTAATTAAATACTTGGAAGAAAAGTTAAGAGAAAAAAGTGAAGCACTGAGAATAACTCGTCTGTTTTAGACTTCAAATCATTTGAATGATATCCTTAGAAAGGAAAAAAAATTCTAGGATATGAGAATGAGCTGACATGGCAGAGTTAAAGCACCAGCAAGCCATGAAATTAAATTGACAAGGATTGTTTTTTAATTAAGCAACGGAGTTGGAATAAAAACCTGCAACCACTTTGGCCCCACAGGACTGAATCTGCCCACCTGTGCCTTAGATGAATTAACCTGCGGTGGGCTGGCGCCATGTCTGGGGTTTGTTTCCTGCCTTGTGCCTTGTGTTGGCTGGGATTGGCTCCAGCAGACCCCCGTGACCCTGTAGTTAGGATATAACGGGTTGGATAACACTGGTCTACAAAAAAATATTTTTTGTTTGCAATTTCATATATATATAATTGGAATAAAGCTGGCACGTCAGGTTTTTGAAATACACATCATTGACGTTTTAGCACTTTTGAATATTAATATAATATAATCAACATGATATCTGGAGTTTGGACTGTGTCCCACCAAAATTGTTTTGATGTGTTTATTCTGAAAACAAACCAGTAGACATACCCAAGAGACGTTAAAGCATATTTATATCAATTTACCTCAAAACAAAAGTGAAGTCAGTGTGCCCAAAAATGTTGGAGGCACTCACTTTTGCGCTTGTACTGCACGTCTGTCTCTCTTTGCAAGAACCAACAGTGGTCACCCATCATGCTCGGAGTGAATTTCCCCTGATATCAGTTTTCCATCACCTTTATATCTTGATGAAATTTTTCCCCATGCTCGTCGAGGACATCGGCCAAATTTGGTGGAAAAAAGTCGAGATGAGAATGTGAAAAATGCATCTTCAGTGATCTTCTGGCTCCCGTAAGCTGATACGCTTTCAGTAGGTTCTCCACAAGCTCAGTGTTATTCTCTGCTCTGTGATTGCCAAGAAAATTCTGGACAACCCGCACGAATGCTACCCATGCTGCTGCTTCGGTGGGCTTCAGTTTCATTTTGAACTCATCGTCAACCATCAGTTCATGGATTTCAGGAACAACAAAAACACCTTCCTTAATTTTGGCTTCACTTTTCTCGAGACCAAACTTATTTCTTAAATGCTGAAAAGCATCGCCGTTTCTCTCCATCGCCTTGACAAAATTTTCAAAGTAATGGCGAATCTAACAAACAAAATGTTCTGAAATGTAATGTTATGTTTAACAGTCTGCGGTGGTCTGCCTCACTGCCCGGGGTTTGTTTCCTGCCTTGCGCCCTGTGTTGACTGGGTTTGGCTCCAGCAGACCCCCGTGACCCTGTAGTTAGGATATAGAAGGTTGGATAATGGATGGATGGATGGATGTTTAACAGTAAAACCTCGACCTACTGCAGCATCATGTCCGAGTTGTGTCATTATGCTTTAGAGCCATATAAGACCTGGTAATCAGTAACAAAGATTTTTTTCTGCTAATTAAAAATTAATAATTTTTAAATAAAATTAATAATGACAAGGTAAACAACTCACAGCTGTTAGTAACATGTGTCAATTTTTTTTATCTCAATGGCACCCCTAATGGAATTACCAGTATTTATCAAAATGGATCCAATACCTGGAACATCCTAAATAAAAAATGGGACATGCTGGACGAAAACGGTTTTCAGACTTGAGTCAGCAAGTGAAACCTGTTAAAGTAAAGGTGAAAGACTCCCAGTAGCAAACTGCTTGTTGACCAGTGTAATGGATGGATGGGTGGATGGATAGATGAATTAACCCTGAAATAAGAGAACAATGAACTAATACAATGTAGAGATAAGATAACCATCACTAGAGAAAGTCCTGTAAGGTTTGTTTGAAGTGCATTGTCTGTAAGGGTTAGTCAGCTGGTCAATCAGTCCGTTAGTCCACATATCTGGTCATAGACATCTTGTCTCTATTCAGACTATTTTGTAGAAGTTTGTATTCCCATTCTCTCCGCTCCTGTTGGGTCTTGAAATTCCCCATAAGCAGGGTGACCCTTTACTGTTAAAGTGTGCCGCCACGGGAACATCAACATTCACTGGCGCAGTGTCTGACCAGTTTCCCCAACATACAGTCCAGTGTTGGGGCACCTTATTCACCTGATTAGGTCAACCACATTAACAGATTTGCATGCGAATGAACCTTTAATTTTATGCTCCTGCTGGCAATGTGGTATAACTACCTAATCTGTCGTGTAGATATGTGCGCAGGTGCCACACCTGTTCTGTGGGCAGGGAGATGTGCCACTTGCTGCTCAGCCACACATAGAGTTTCGAACAATCAGTTGTTTGAGATTTGGTGGTTGTCTGTATGCACGGAGGAGAGGTTCTGGGAATATATCCTTCAGTTTATTGTCTTTCTGTACCATGGGTTGAAGCTTTTTCATAATTAGAACATTAGAACACTCTAGACGAGAACAGGCCATTCAGCCCAACAAAGCTCACCAGTCTTATCCACTTATTTCTTCCAAGAAAACATCAAGTCGAGTTTTGAAAGTCCCTAAAGTCTTACTGTCTACCACCCTACTTGGTCGCTTATTCCAAGTGTCTGTCGTTCTTTGTGTAAAGAAAAACTTCCTAATGATTGTCGAAATTTACCCTTAACAAGTTTCCAACTGTGTCCCTGTGTTCTTGATGAACTCATTTTAAAGTCACCGTCTCGATCCACTGGTCTAATTCCCTTCATAATTTTAAACACTTCAGTCATGTCACCTCTTAATCTTCTTTTGCTTAAACCATAAAGGCTCAGCTCTTTCAATCTTTCCTCATAATTCAACCCCTGTAGTCCCTGAATCAGCCAAGTCGCTCTTCTCTGGACCTTTTCTAGCACTGCTATGTCCTCTTTGTAGCCTGGAGCCTAAAACTGCACACAGTACTCAGTTTTGCAAAATGTTTCCAGATGTGGATGATAAGTTACAACTAGTGGGACTCGGTTCTTGGTTTCTGCACCTTTGTACTCCAGAAGGTTTTCTCTGGGTATAGCCGTAGCTCTCCTGATTTGTAGGTCTGTTGATTTGGGAGTGTATCCTTGTTTGATGAAGTCTGTCCCAAGTTTCTGCAGTTGTGTGTCCCGATCCATTGGATCTGAGCAAATATGATTGTAACGTATTGCCTGGCTGTAGATGATGGAGTTCTGTATATTCTTTGGGTGGAAACTGTCATTTCTTAGATATGTCCGTCTGTCTGTTGGTTTGTGAAAAATAAAGCTCATAAGGGTACCGTCCTTTATGTGAATGATAGTGTTGGGATCAACAGTACAGAGAGGCGAAGAAGAGAGTGCAGGCACAGTGGAGAAGAGTGTCAGGAGTGATCTGTGAAGTATGTGAGAGTGGTACAGGATATGTACGAGGGAAGTGTGACAGTGGGGAGGTCTGCAGTAGGAGTGACAGAGCTGGGATGACATCAGGGATCGGCTCCAAGCCCTTTCTTATCTGCAATGGTGATGGACAGGATGATGGACGAGATTAGACAGGAGTCCCCATGGACAATGATGACATTGTGATCTGTTGCAAGAGTAGGGAGCAGGCTGAGGAGACCCTGGAGAGGTGGAGATCTGCTCTACAGAGGAGAGGAACCCTAACTCTAATCTATTAAATAGTGCATCTCATATATAGCTCTAATAGAGTGCCTTTGACTTATTAAATAGTGATTTTGTAACCATCTGTCTAATTACAGAGTCCCTGTCATTTCTGCATATCTGCAAAGGAGATCTCAATATGCCATTCGTATTCAAACGTTTATAGTTTACCATTAAAATAGCTTTTGCTATGACAATTAACAAATCACAGGGACAAACATTCGAAAAAGTCAGTTTATTAAAGAGAAAAAAACTAAATTCACTCACGGGCAGTTATACGTTGTGTTGTCACGATGAAAGTCCAAACACGGAATCAAGATTCAATGCGATATTCAAGAAATGTTAATTCCAAATGTTGTTTTTACTGAAGTTTTACAGTAAAAGTGCAAGTTTAAAAAAGTATTTGCGTGTTAATGTCAAAGCCAAACAGAACGAAAACGTATAACGCAAAGAATACCTCTAACGCAACATGAAACATAATTTACTTTTAAATCATTACATTTTACTATTTTTTAGTGTGGTTAATTACTCGCTGTACTGTAAAATAGTTCTATTATGCATAAGTAACAATTCCCATGAAAATAATCTGTGTAAATTGTACATCTGCATCCCCATACATGAGCGGCAGAGTCATGAAGTGGGTAGTGCGTAGCGCCCGCCTGCGTAGAGCCCCCTAGTTTCAAAAAGCAAATGTAAGCAAACTCTAGCATCAAAACAGAATATCCAACATTTGATTAATATTAATGAACTCTAAGCATTAACATGTTACACTGTAAAAAAAAATAATGTTAAATTTACAATAAAGCACTGGTTGCTGTGGTTGCCAGAATTTTACCATAAAAGATAAGCAGACAATATGTTTAGGTCTACGGTATAACTTTGTTATAAATAACTGATTTTTTTCTTTACAACACATTGCAATAGAAGTGAATATTTAACCATAACCTGCAGTACATGAACTATAATAAATACACCAATCAATACATATTGTCAGGGTCAAACACCAGTACACAGCTTGCACCAGTAAAGTAACAACAATCAACAGCAAACATGCATCATTTAATTACATAAACTGAAAAGAATTCAAAGCTTAAGGAACTTACAGCACATTGTCTGGTGGAGAAGTAAAGTTTGCTTTTGTGGGGTCTGGTGTCCTACAGGTGTGCCAGTGTAGCGGGTTTAAAATGGTCACTGATGATTTGAAAGAAGACAGGCACACCAATATCCGGATTCTGCCGTTTATTCTGCAACGATGTCATCCAACTATAAGACAAGCAGTAACGGGCATAGTCAGCACACGCAGCGACAGGCAGAGGCTCTCTCAGTCTCCTGTAGCAAGCTAAACAATACACTAATGAGGCTGGATCTTGTTAAATTAAGCACTTTAAAATTCATTTCTGCCGATCAAAAGTGACGACAGAACCTCAAGATACATCAATAACCACATGACGTGATGTTTCTATGCAGTTTCAGACAGAATTCACTATTTCAAAACTTGTCAGCTTACACGAGAGACGGAGAGTATTGAGAAGCATCTTACCTGCAGCAGCGTCGTCCAGCTTTTACCAGGAGTCTGCTGTTACGCTACATGTGCGGTCTATGGGTGTTTCATTAATTAAAGCTCCCCCGCTACAACAGGCAAACAGGAACTATTATACAAAAGATACACTGATTGCATTCATATTAAACAAAAATCACAATATACAAAACAGAAGCATTTCAGTATTAAAAAAAAAAAACATAGTTTTGAGAATGTTCACAAAAATAAAACATAATGAACTGACTCAGCCACACCAGCTTATCGAATACGACTCACCACAAATCAGCTTCCATAACCTCAAAAAACTTTCAGCATGCAGGGAAGAATATGTCTGCTAACTCTGTTTGAAGAAGTTTTTTTCCTAATTTCTAAAGGTACAGTATTCGGTTCACCAGGAACAATACGGTAAAAGGGGGCGTTTCCTTATGCAAATATCGTAGCCGCGTTGTTACTGAAGGCGCACTTTACCGTTTTACATTTTACAGTTGTTCACCTTCGATATTTAACAATTTTACACTCTACAATTAACAGTAATAACTGTAACGTAGCAGTAAACGGTACGTAGCATATTTTGAAGGTAGAAAAATATTGATCTTACTGTTAGTGAACTGGTCTGTAAAAAAAATGAAATATATTGTTTAAGAAATACAGGTAATTTTCAGTAGAACAGAAGGTAACTTTCCTTTTTTTCAGAAAAGGTATTTGACTTTCACCATTTACAGTAATTTTACTGTTAAATGTACTGACTTTTTACAGTGTACGTGTTTATTTCATACCCAATAAAATAACAAAAACATTTACCGTTGCATATCCGTAGGGATTAGTTTGACAATCTCTGCAACTCTCAAAATAATGGTGATAGCAAAAAAAGAAAACGTTAGTACTAAAAATCCGGTAACGTTGGTGCACTGGAGCCGCAATGGAGTGACCCAATAGAGTCCTGACTGCAGCTGGATAACGTCTCGAGTGCCACGCCGTGCCGACGGCTCGCTCGCGTCGGGCTGACAAGGAGAGGACCCGCCTGCTCACACACAGACATCTCCCGGTCTCGGCGTGGCGATCGCGCCTCCGATCAGCAGCGAGAGCGACAACTCAAATTGGCGCGGGCGGGAGTGCTGCCTGTCTCGCGAGATGGAACGCCGCGAGACGCGCCGAGCACGTGTAGCGCCCTGCGAGGAAAGAAAACACGACAGACACCGTTTTCTTAAAGCAGGCAAACACTACTGACCTTTTAATTGAACGTGATTAAACTTTATACATCTGCTGCCTATTTCCTCATCACCCCGCCTCCTCCCACACTGCACTGCGCGTGGACTGTGTGTCTTTATGGAGACAGAGCGCTGCTGGCCGCTACGTACGGAGACAGACGCGGTGTCGGTAGTTGAGCGAGCGAGTGAGCGGCTGACCGATGGCCGCTTTTAAAGGCTCTTTCGATTCCTCTACTTCAGAGAAATGACCGAGACAGCGGAAAAAAGGTACAGTTTTTTAAGATGCACATGTTTCAATCGTATGACACATTTCCATCAAATTGAATTAAAATAATTTTAAATTTTTTTTCCCTCTTATTTATACACATGCGATGATTTTGATACTAAAGATTAAGAAAAATAGTCCTATGACGTACAATACTTTAGAACGACAAGGCTTTGCTTAACGTGATTTGCTTTTATTAACTTAAAAGTTCAAATGTATTCATTTTATTACCCTTTCTACATTTAAAGAAATATTTGGGTCCCTTTTTGTTAAGATTTTCATTTTTGATTGTATGACAAATATCCATTAAAGTGCATTGTGTAATGTTGAATTTATGTTTCCTCCAAACCCAACTCTGGTTTTTACAATGGACGTTTTTTTTAAAATCATACTTAAGAATTTACACTCAAAAAATATTATTGAATGAACTTGCAACTGTTATGCCAAATTTCCATTCAACCAATACAATTCAAATGGTTATTTAAACTGCATCACTAATGTTAATGTATAGTAAGGCCGCATTACAGAACACAATCCACAGCAATCCCATCACCCCTGTTTTGTTAAGGAAATTTGCCACTTGTTTTGGATGATTGCACTTTTAATGTGCTTAAAATATCGGGAGCTCTATGATCTGGGAGACAAAAAGAAATGCTTTTGTGATGCAAGGTGGGCCAAAAAAAAAAAAAAAAAGTATACTGAATCTGCTTCCACAACCACACAAAGCCCACAGACTTCAGAAATAAAAATCCACTTACTCAAGTCTTTTATGTAAAGAGGTGTGTGGATGCCTTGGACCACAATGCAAAAGAAGGGGGTGTATCTTTATGCAAATATAAGACAGTCCTAACGTGCATTAAACTGCTTATTTTAACTTTTTTCAGCAGGTCCTTTGGTGTTGTGGCCCCTTCCATGTGAAGCCTGGAAACCATGAGGACTGATTGAGAGCATTTATGTGAGGTAGAATGCCAGTGGGCTGAGTGGTCTTGTGGCCTCAGAACCCCTGTAGATTGTGTGTGGGTCCCCAAACAAGGGGGGGCCCCCCCCCCAGCACCCATTGCATGGCTGCATCCTAACCTCCTCCTCCTCCTTCCTGGCCATCAGACCTTTTATTCTATGTTAATTGGTATTGCCTAATTTTATTTTTATATTCTCTCTCTCTCTCTCTCACACACACCATCCTGTAAAGCACTTTGAGCTACACCATTTTTATGAAAATGTGCTATAGAAATAAATGTGGTGGTTGTTCCTCAGTCTCTTTGAGATTGCTCCTTTTTCTACCTTTTAAATCTCAACTCAAAACATTTGTCTTCTGTGTGTGTGTGTGTGTGTGTGTATGTGTGTGTGTGTGTGTGTTCCCCCCCCCCCCCCATCACCCCCTCAGCGTATAAAGCGACCTTGGGTTTGTGACAGGCGCTAAATAAATGCGACTTATTATTTATTCCACTGTGTATAGGGACAATCGGTGTAATTTTTGAGTAACATTAACTTCAAATAGCTGAGTAAAGACAACAGTCCCTGAGCTAAATTACACTTCTGTTGAAAGAAAATCATTGTAATGGTTTTGTTCCACCATGATTGAATTGGGTTAATATGACATCTGAAAGAATTGTCAACATAACTATGTGCTGCTTTTTCATCAACAAACAGGATTATTGTAAGTTCATATTATCTTAAATTAGATAAAGTGAATAACCTGGTTGGCTTTTTATTGAGTGTGTCTTAAAATGATGGGTTTTAATTAATGTGATTCTGAACATAAAGCAGTTCAAATAAATATCCATCCATCCATTTTCAGGAAGAACTGGCACAACGTTTGGGCGCACTCTGACCGCACTTCACCAATTACTTGTTAATAGAATATATATATTTTTTTTTTTTGCCATTTCTGCAATACTGACTATTTAAATTCTCTACAAATTCCTTTACTTACAAACATTTAGATTTTCATATGCAGTTTAATTGCAATACTGTGTGTAGATAGATAGATAGTGTATGGATAAAGAGAATGAAAAGTATTTAACAATTTAAAAGTACGTATTTTTAAAAACTCAAACTGATTTCATAGTTTAAAATGATGATTCTGTAAAGATGAAAGCACACACTTGTTTTGGGTATAATACAGGTAATTTCATATATAAATCTCCAACAGTTGTATGTTTGTCCACTTTTCACTAGAGAACTACTTAACAGATTTAGATTGGGTTTTTTTTTTCTATAATTTGCTTGAAAATTCTGGTTTATTTTTGTAACTTCTCTCATCACGCTAAGTAGCATAGTTGGTGTGTGGTGCAAATTTAAATGGATCTGGGGGGGCGGCTCCTCACTCACATGTCACCTCAATTCGAGTCGCTCTACCTCTCGCCACGTGTTGGAGTGTACCTTCCCACCACTTACAATCCAATTTATTGTATAT
>JANRMT010062796.1:110928120-111062567 GCA_026402145.1 Polypterus bichir lapradei | reverse complement strand
TTTTTTTTTTTTTTTTTTTTTTTTGTGTATAGCCCCAAATCACACAAGAAGTGCTGCAATGGGCTTTAACAGGCCCTGCCTCTTGAGTCTTGAGTCTCTAAGACGACAAGAAAAAACTCCCAAAAAAATATTTGTAGGGAAAAAATGGAAGAAACCTTGGGAAAGGCAGTTCAAAGAGATACCCCTTTCCAGGTAGGTTGGATGTGTAGTCGGGGTCAATGCAATCCACAGAACAGAAGTCCTCCTCAATACAGTATAAAAATATTACAAGGACAGAGCAGAATATAATCGTAGGTGATCTCACATCTGATTTGGATCTGTTAGCTTAGCTAGCGATAGCTGTTTGTTCAGCAGACCTTATCTAGAGATTGTTATGGAGTAATGTTAGATGTTTTTGAGAGAGAGAGAGATCAGAGCTACGTGTGTTTTAGAGGGTAGCTGCTGAATGCCAGAGATATCACGGCCCACGCGGGGGATACTCTCCCATCAGAGCTGAACACAATCAGATACAGTTTGATGTTGGAGTGTACCTACTTTCCACCTTGGCCACAATTACTTTTATTTTATTTATTTTTAAAGTTTGTCCTGTTTCACTTCTACATGGGTGGAGCTGCGTGGGCCAGCTAGTACTTTATACAAGTTGACCATTTTTAATTAGTATAATATAAAAAGTTTATTTACATACTAACATCATCAAAGATCCTCTTTTTTTTTTTTTTTTTTTTATATATATTTGAGTGTATATTGTGAACGCAGCCCGAAAAGGATGTGGCCGTTCCTCCGAAACCCCCCCCCCCCCCCCACCAGTAATACAATGGGAAACAAACACCTCTTTGCCTGATGCTTGCAGCCGCGCTGTGTGTTCTGCATCTCACGTGCAGCTTCAAACATTTAAAAGACCGCACTGTGGCTGTCCTCGTGCCTCACTGCCTTGTCTCTCTTTCCTCCCAGACATCCTCTGCTTTATTCTGCTGTATTCAAATAAAGTTTCTGTATCTTGAAAATCATGAATGAACCTGTGCAACTTTGTGACCCTAGCGTGACAATATATGCACCATACAGCACTGCCAATATGATATGTCCTTCATTGATAGTCACTAGGGCTGCACAGTTTAATAGTTCATTAATGGCGTCACAGTTACGACTACCTCGCTATGCTAATCGTGGGACGTGACCATTTCTGCATTCCGTTTCATCCTCCCAGTCTCTCCGAGACGGAGCTTTTGTCGTTACAAACCACACACGAGTGTTTGTAATCTACTGCTCCACATTCACTAAGTGCTCACACCATTGGCACAAACTACGTGTTAAGTACAGTTTTAGGAGTCTGATTCATAACAACCCCTTTTAAAATGTGTGAAAAGATTTCTTTTCTAGTTGCATGAAAATTGAGTTATGTGGAACCCACAGTACGTCATCTGTCACTTTTTCAGTGTTTGAGTGCCAAAATGAAGGGAAACATCCATGGCTTGTAAATATTTCAAAAGTGTGCTGTGTCAATTGTTCAACCGCTGCAAATAAACATGTATGTAGCCATTTAAAGTTCAACCCCATAGTGCAGCTCTTACAAATGCTACGTCTTCAATGGCACTTTACTGGATTGTGTGATGTTTCTTTGGATCTGAATTTGGATCTTTTGTGCATTAAAAAATGTCCTAATGTATACAAGAAGACAAATCAAAACGTGAAATCTTTAATGTGTAGTAGGCAGGACCATTAACAGATTAAGAAAGCCTGGATTTAGCATGTGTTGTTGCATACAGCCTGGGTCCTTTTAAAATCAGGAACCCATTGGAATTTTACAAATCTGTTACCATCTACTCATTGTTATCTGCTGTATACAGATTGATTTTTATAAATAAATGAAGGTGGATGGGTCTTTTGGGAACCTAAAATGGTTCTCCGGTGGCATCACTCTGAAGAACTGCTCTGGACCTTTCATTTTTAAGCACTCTGATTAAAACTGTACACAAACAAAGCACTCGGCACTCCGGGTGAAAGACATCATCCCCTCCCACGGTTATTCTTCTGAAGTTATACTACCTTTACTTTATTACCAAAGAAATGTAAAACTCGTGGTTATTTTTGGACTACAACCAATTTGTGGTTGTGTAGAATCATGGAAACATGTTTGAGCATTAACAGTTCATTGATATTAAAGAGATATGCAGCTTGTTTGAATGAGTGTACCTTACATGACAAGGCTCAAGAACTGGGACGCCGCTGCTTGATGACCAAGTCTGAAAGCAGCAGGTTAGGTTAGACTGTACTGTTACAGGCTCTGTTAAATTATGACACCCATCGCATGACAAACCACCTCAAGATCCCAAATTAGGACCCGAGTGCAGCCATGACATTGGTGACACCTCAGCACCACACAAGTTCAGGTGGAATGGAACAGTTGGAGGTTTTTTTTTTTTTTTTTAAAATGGTGGCTGGAATGCCAATTCTGCCACTAACACCCAAGTTTTCACTGTCTACTTGCACGGCTGGACGCAGGTTAATGTCCCACATGGGATGGAGTGATTGCAGGTTCAGGGCTTTGCTGAAGGTGGCACCCCTGGATCCCAACAGGGTTGTAGGGAACTCCATCTCCCATGAAGCCCTGCAACAATCCGAGGCATCACTGCCACCATCTAGCATCCGGTGGGAGGCACTGTTCAGTCCAGGCCTGTTCCCCCGGACCATATACAGAAGAGGCGATACGGCCGGGGCCCACCAAAATATTTAACATTTTTCCACATTTTCTGAATGGTGAGTGGTGCAGATGGCTGAACTAACATTTATTTTTTTGGGGAAAAAGGAGGAATGTTTGTGTTATTGAAATATTTATAAATTCAATTGTCAGTGTGTCATGGGTTATGAAACGGTGACGAGTTCTCATTTTCTTTTTTTTTTTTTTTTTTGTGTGTGTACTGTGTCATTGTTAAAAGTAAAAAAGAAACATTTACTTTTTTTTTTTTTAATTTAATTTTGATAACTAATCCAGCATTTAACAATTTCATATTAACAATTCTGAAAGTTGTTCCCTGCCAAATGGAGGTTCTACTGTACTGTGTGTGAACAGAATACAGGACATGCTGCTGGCAGGACAAGGAGCGTGTTTCATGTTAATTAAAAATGAGTGATCACAATTACAATATGAAAAGGTAATAATCAATTAATGATGTTCGCACACCTAACAGTGCACTTCCATGGTATGTCATGTACTGTAGGTGTATTGAGTCAGAGGTCAGGGAAACTCTTCAGTGGCCAGTCCTGGTAGCCCCCGTGTCCTGCATGTGTGTCTCAATGTTGCTGTTTCTGAGTCTGAGTCTGCTATGTGCTTTACAGCAGCTTTGCTCCCTTGTGGCTGCAGGTTTTTGTTTTTTTTTTTGTTTTTTTTTTTTTTTTTTGTCCCTGTCAGTTCTCAATTGGTGAGTCACTTTTACTCTAAATGAATCTCACTGCTTCATCAGCTCTCCTCTTTCACTTTGCATTCAACTATTAGTTGTGCATTTATAAGAAACTTACAAATATTTTTATCTTCTGGTTTATCTTGAGATGCTTCACTCAGTTTCTTTTTACATCACTTTTCCAGCTCGCTTTATTGTATCCGAATGCTGGCAGTTAATGACAAGCAGAGATCCTGGGTACAAGTGACACTGCAGCCACTTGTGTGCCTATTAACAACTAATGGCATGCCTAACAAAGTAAAGAGAACAAAATATTTAAAAGCATGTAACTAATGCACACCTTCCTGCTTAATTTAGCAAACCTTTAGTGCAGGGGGTCCTCAATCGCAGTCCCGGAGGGCCGCAGTGGCTGCAGGTTTTTGTTCTAACCTGGTTGCTTAATTAGAAAGCAATTCTTGCCAATAATTTAATTTCATGGCTTGTTGGTGCTTTAACTCTGCCATGTCAGCTCATTCTCATATCTTCGATTTTCTTCCTCTTTCTAAGGATCTCATCCAAATGATTTGAAGACCAAAATGGAGGAGTAATTCTCAGTCCTTCACTTTTTTTCTCTTCACTTTTACTTCCAAGTATTTCATTAAACCCAATAGTGTGTGATAAATACACAGAGGTGTCAATGGTAACGCGCTAAATGGAGAAATGCTGGCCTCTTTTGTCATTTGTATGTTATTGCTAATTAGGAGTAATTAAAAAACCAAGAATACGGCTGTTTAGGACTAATGTAATTAATAAGAGTTCAAAATCTTAACGAGCGACACAACTAAAGTGAAGCAGAAGTGTCACTTGAGCAATAAGGGCTTCTTATTAAGCGATTGGGTTGGAACAAAAACCAGCAGCCACTGCGGCCCTCCAGGACCGTGTTTGAGGACCCCTGCCTTGATGTAACCAATCCTGGACTGATGCAGACAATGCACAACACTGGGCTTAATTGACATGCAAGTCCAAATTTAAAAGAAGAAACTGAGTTGGTTGACAAGCTTTTGGGCACCAGGATGAAAGTAGAGAACCACCACTCTGTGGCCCAAAAAAAGGGCTGAGGTCCTCATTGGCCTGCACACGCAAGTACAGAATACGCTAGCGTTCGAAAGTTTGGAATCACCCAGAAATGTTCATTCTTTGATAAAAATAGACGCTTTTTTGTATCACGATGCCATCAAATTGGTGTAACAATACTGCCAAGACATCTGCAGTGTTTCTAATGGCTGTGATTTCTAATTTATCATTGACTTGACTCTACAAAGAACCCTGTCCAGTAGTCACTCCTTCATTGTCCTAATGTCGGCTCCCTTACATCGTCATTAATAAGTCGCATATCAATTCTAATTGGTTATTAGAGGAACCTTTTGGATTGCATTACTACCGCTGACTCCTGTTATTCTGGTCACTTGGCTGACTAAGGTCATCTGTCGGCTTCTCCCTCAAATACACACTAAATATGAGTGTCATCTGCAACGCAGAGAAGACCACTCCAGCGTGCTGACTAGAATCCAGTCTCCAATCATCGTCTGTCCAATGTCTGTGTTCTTCTGTCCATTTTAACATTGCATTTTTAACTGCCAGGTTCACAGATAGCTTCTTCTTTGAAGCCTCCCAGAATAGCCTTTCATTCTTTTGCAGACAACACTGGTATTCAGTGTGAATTTAAATCCTCTTGTGCAGTTTCCCATCTGGACCTTCCCTGTCTTTTTCCATTCTGTCCTCTTCTCTCGTGAAAGTGAGAGATAACTGTGTGTGAAATCTTCAGTTTCTTCTCAGTCTGTCATGTAGAATAACCTTCATTGTGTACAAAAAGAAAAAAACACACACACTGGACTGACATGTTCATAAACCCAGGCCTGAACTTTAGGAATGCCAGGACCTTCTCAAGGTAAGTCAATCTTGTTGCTTTACTCAATAGAATAGAATCTATAGTGATAGTAGGGAGCAGGTTGAGCAGACCCTGGAGAGGTGGAGATATGACAGGAGAGGAATGAAGGTCAGTAGGACCACCAAGACAGAATACATGTGTGTGAATGAGAGGAAGGTCAGGGGAATGGTGAGGATGAGGGAGGTGGATGAGTTTAAATACTTGGGATCAACAGTACAGAAATATGGGGATTGTGGAAGAGAAGTGAAAAAGAGAGTGCAGGCAGAGTGGAGTGGCTGGAGAAGAGTGTCAGGAGTGATTTGTGACAGACGGGTATCAGCAAGAGTGAAAGGACAGGCCTACAGGACGGTAGTGAGACCAGCTATGTTATATGGGCTGGAGACGGTGGCACAGGAGACAGAGCTGGAGGTGGCAGAGGGAAAGATGCTAAGATTTGCATTGGGTGTGACGAGGATGGACAGGATTAGAAATGGGGACATTAGAGGGTCAGCTCAGGTGGGACAGTTTGGAGACAAAGTCAGAGAGGCGAGATATGTGCAGAGGAGAGATGAGGGGTATAATGAGAGAATGATGCTAAGGATAGAGCTGCCAGGGAAGAGGAAAAGAGGAAGGCCTAAGAGGAGGTTTATGGATGTGGTGAGAGAGGACATGCAGGTGATAGGTGTGACAGAGCAAGATGACGAGGGCAGCAAGATATGGAAGAAGATGATCCACTGTGGCGACCCCTAATGGGAGCAACCAAAAGAAGACGACTAGATACAACTGTCTTTGTCCCTGGGGGAAATGCAGCTTCTCACAGAAAGCTTTTTAAATCAATATATATAAACTGCTCAAAAAACCACAAAGGAACACTTTGAAAACACATCAGATGGGGAACAAATTAGGAATGAAAGGATGGAAATGAAAAGGATTAACCTCCAGAGGGACACCCTGAAAATCAAAGGAAAAAACTGATGCGGCAGGCAGGCGGGTCCATTTGGCTGAAATTCCATTGCAGCAACTCCAAATTGTACTCAGTAGTTTGTATGCCCAAAACATGCTTGTATGCATGGCTGACAACTGCAGGGGGTAGATGCCCTTAATGACACGACGGATGGTGTCCTGGGGGATCTCCTCCCAGATCTGGACCAGGGCATCACTGAGCTCCTGGACAGGCTGAGGCGTCGTATGGAGCGAAACATAATGTCCCACCTAGAGGTGGTCTTGGGATTGAGGTCAGGCGAGTGAGCGTGGGGGCCAGTCAGTGGTATCGATTCCTTCATACTTTCGCCAAATGAAGCCGGGCATTGTCGTGTACCAGAAGGAACCAGCACAGGGTCGGACAATGGGTTCAAGGATGTCATCCCGATACATACCTAATTGCAGTCAAGGTGCTGTTGTCTAGCCTGTAGAGGTCTGTGTGTCCCTCCATGGATTTGCCGCCCCAGACTGACCATCACTGACCCCCCACTAAACCGGTCATGCTGAACAATGTTACAGGCAGCATAATGTTCTTCACGGCTTCTCCAGACCCTTTCATGTCTGTGACGTGTGCTCAGGGTGTACCTGCTCTCAACTGTGAAAATCACGGGGCACCAGTGGTGGTCCTGTCAATTCTGGTATTCTATAGCAAATGCCAATCTAGATCCACGATGCAGGGCGGGCAGTGAGCACAGGGTCCACAAGAGGACATTGGGCCCTCAGGCCACCCTCATGTAGTCTGTCTCTGATAGTTTGGTCAGAGACATTCACACCAGTGGCCTGCCTGCCTCCTGGAGGTCATTCTGTAGGCTCTGGCAGTGCTAATCCTATCCCTCCGGTGGGTCCTGCTGATGGGTTAAGGACCTTCTATGAGGGGCCCTGTCCTGCTCTCCTGGAGTAACTGCCTGTCTGTCTCCCTCCTGCCCTAGAGACTGTGCTAGGAGACGCCTGCTGTCCTACATCAACTCCTCCCAGAATTACGCCTTTATGAATATGCAAATCATTTTAATAGCCATTAAGATTGGCGTTCTGTGACAAGGCAATGGCAAAAGTACGGGGGAAATAGAATACCAAGTGGAGGCAAAGAAAAAACGTACTATTTGTTGGTTTAAACAGTGGTATAAACACAAAGGAAGTTGATCGAGTGACATAGCGTGTCAGAGAAACTCAAGCTCCAGTTCACAAAGTCGCACAGTGCCCGAAATAAAAAGGAAGTTGACAGATATCAAAGTCGCCATGAAAAGGGGAGTCGTAGCCCACCGTCTGAGTGTCTTATGAAAACTTATTAGGGTACAGAGAAAAAAAAAATAGGAACACAATGAGAAAAAAAGCACAAAATGTCAACTTTAATCTCCAATTTCCACTTTAATCATGTAGTTTAATTTGTCATTAAAGTAGAACATCATAAACTTCATCTTAAAATCATTTAATTTACTAGTTTCTCAAATCCCATTGTAACTAAAGTAGCACGTTAAATGCTTTGTTTTGTATTTGATCTTCTATGTGCTGCGGTGGGCTGGCACCCTGCCCAGGGTTTGTTTTCTACCTTGTGCCCTGTGTTGGCTGGGATTGGCTCCAGCAGACCCCTGTGACCCTGTATTAGGATATAACTGGTTGGATAATGGATGGATGGCTATGCTGTGTGTGTGAATCACTACGTGCTTCTTAAACGGGCTTTCTCTTCCTCCGACAGGACACAGAATCCATTACAATTGTGATATTACAGCTCTCTGAATAATTAAAATACTGAGATGTATATGTGATATCATTTTCATGATGATAGAAGTTAAAGCACGTTATTAAACACGGGCACACGGTGGCGCAGTGATTGTTCCTGCCTCACGCAAGATGCCTGCTGCGCCGTGAAATACTTTATTGCAGCAGTCCTGTCTCTTTCAAACATACTAACCTCAAATTCTTGTCCTTCCTTTTCTTTCTCCAAATACCCAATCGCCACACAATCAGCTCTGTAATAGATGTTACGCCATCTGCAAGCTTATAAAGTCTATTCTTCAAAACTTTTAAGGAACATTGAAATATCTTTGTAGTACGTGTTTAATTATTCTATCCATCTATCCATACAGTGTTGCATCAGCACCAGCAAGAATAGACCCCGAGGCAGTAACAATCACTGAATGGGGTGCCACCTCGTCGCTAGCGCTGCGGCACCGTGTCCTCACATGTTTAACTTCATTTAAATAATCTATATTGTTAATAATTAAAGTTTTATTTGTATAATAAACATATTTTGCTGCATTTCATCTTAAAAATGATATCATATGTAAATACACGCTTTATAAAGTGGCTCAGGTTGTGTAATATTATAACTGTATTGCAAGTTTACAGTGAGGTGATTGTACTTATAAGTACTAACAGTTCTACAAGGAGCACCTGATGGACTGATCGAGTGCGTTTAGAGTTCTTAGGATGAAACTGTTTCTGAACTGCGAGGTCCGTACAGGAAAGGCTTTGAAGCATTTGTCGTATGAGAGCAGTTCAATAGACAGCATGGC
Source organism: Polypterus bichir lapradei (assembly GCA_026402145.1). Lineage (NCBI taxonomy): Eukaryota > Metazoa > Chordata > Cladistia > Polypteriformes > Polypteridae > Polypterus > Polypterus bichir. The sequence goes on along the minus strand of JANRMT010062796.1, from coordinate 111,053,772 downwards.
TGAGGCAGCGTGTACTTGATGCTGTATACCAATAATTCTTTTTCCAGTCAGCTGCTGTAGATCTTTGATTCCCCACTCGGATACAGTGATATAAATACTCCGAGTGGTGCAGTGAGAGTAATATGGAAAAAAATGATCTGCTGTGGCAACCCTAACAGGAGCAGCTGAAAGAAGAAGAAGGTGCAGTGAGAGTTACAACGCTAAAGCAGTTATGGTATTTGGAATAGTTTGACCATTCTGTGGACCGTTATATTGTTACTGGTTAATTACAATCGGTTGCATTAAACTAATAAACAATATGCGGTTAGTTTGAGTGTATTTATAAAGCCGCGTCAGGGATGTGGATCTGAAAAAGACAGGGAAACCACACAGGAACAGTAGCACTGCATTGACGCTGGGTGCCGCCAGTCTGCAAAACCGAGAGGAGAACTTGCGTACGCCCGGGTATGAGCTACCGTGGAAATGTGCATGGCTTTACGCCAAGTTTAGGTTTTATACATCGTGATTTGTACGTGGAAACGTTCTTACATAACATTTTTGTGCGTATGCACCGTTTATACACGAGGCTCCAGGTATGGCCTCATAACACCAGTAGTGACACTGACCATATCCAAATGCAAAATGAGTGACACAACAGATGAGGAAGGAAAAAATGTCAGTAGCCTCCCTCCACCTGTTAAACCATTCGTTCCTGTTTTGGGGGTCATCTCATTGTTGTCCCCACCCCCCCCAGTGTACCAAAGCAGCTGAAACTGATGAACAAGCCCCTCTGCTACTTCACTCAGCAGATCAACAGCCTATAAGTGTCATTGACTTGATGCTCTACTCTCATTAAAGAGTCTGCCTTTCATTTTTTTGAGCAGTATTTATATACAGTGGAACCTCAGTTCACCACCATAATTCGTTCCAAAAACTCTGGTTGTAACCCGATTTCCCCCATAAGATTGTATATAAATATAATTAATCCATTCCAGACCATACGAACTGTATGTAAATATATTTTTTTTTAGTTTTTAAGCACAAACATAGTTAATAATACCATAGAATGCATGGCATAATAGTAAACTAAATGTAAAAACTTTGAATAACACTGAGAAAACCTAGAAAACTAACACTGCAAGAGTTTGCGCTATAGCGCTACGAACCGCCCACTAAAAACACTTTTTTTAATGAGTTTTAAGCACAGGGAAAAAAATGAACATTTGAAAAATCCGTAATTTAATAAACCACCAAGAAAAGTAACATTGCAGCAATGCACGCTACGCACCGATCACTGTAAACAGAAGTGAAGTGGAGGTTAAAATCCAATAGAAAAAAGTCTTCATTAAATACAACGAGATTAAAACAATGCTCGGATCTGTCTCTTTAACTGCCTTCTCGGCCTTATGCGTCCAGCCGTCTCGCTCGCTCGCGTGTGTGTGTGTCTCTCTCTCTCTCTCCATCTCTCTCATCATTTGGAAGTAAAATGGCTGTTTTACGGGCTTGGGAAGGAAGTGACGTCATCAGAGGTGCCGGAACCTGGTGAGATTTCCCGGGAATGGTCTGCAACAAACTGAGAGAGACAGTCGACACACCCTGCCACCCCCTGGTGTGGTGTAGTATTACAGTTCCCCAGGCCCTTTAGCTGTCTGCTAAACGCACGTGTGTGACGATATATACATATACAGTGGTACCTTGAGATACGAGTTTAATTCGTTCCGTGACCGAGCTCGTAAGTCAAAATGCTCGTATCCCAAATCAATTTTCCCCATTGAAATGAATTGAAATGAGATTAATTCGTGCCAGCCCCCAGAAAACCACCCCAATTTTTTGTTAAATGTTTTCAACATAAGAAAACTGTATTTATAATGAACAAATATTGTATACAAACAAAATAAAACCTAATACATAAAAGAGAATCTAAAGAAATAAACAGATGTTGGCAAAGCCGATTAGCGTATTGTAATGTTTTTTTTCTTTCACTTTTACTTTTGCTTAATTTCATTTTCTTCTTCACTAGTTTTTTTTTTTCTTTTTCGTCACTTTCATTCCCAAGGTGTTTCAATAGAAACCTGTCCAAGGAGCTTAGTTTGTTTAGTCCTCCCTTTAGTGTGTTTCTGAAATGAATTAGGCGATTGTCATTAAAAAAAGCCACTGCACGATCAGTTGTAACTTTTCAGGGTGTTTCTTTTCTTTAAAGTTCAAAACTTTTTCCCACATTGCAAACACATCCTTTATCTCACTTTAAGAGAGAGCCTCCTCCGCGATACCGATCTCCTGCTGAACCTCCATATGTTGCTGCGTCTGTAGTTCCGTCAACTCCTCCGTCATCAGTTCCTCGGAATGTGCGCCAACAGGCTCTTTGATGGCTCGTATTTCAAAGTTTGGCTCATAACTCAAGGCAAAAAATTGACCTAGTGGTGGCTCGTATCTCAAAAAACTCATACGTTGGGGCACTCGTATCTCAAGGTACCACTGTATATATATATATTTTGATTGAAGGGTCAGTTTCTGTACATGTCCGGTGAGTCATGAATATTCATATAAATTATTATTAATTAAACCACACAGAAATCCCGCCAGGCTGGAGTGCTCAGCTCACTCTTGACAACCTTGGCATTTCTTAAATTGCGTATTTAACGCTGATGGATATCAGGCCTGCTTTATATTACTATAATTACCTTTAGTATTCTCTATTAGTGTTAAGGAATTGGCAAAGTTAGCAGAAATTACTGAAAGATACCATATTGTACAATGCAGCAGTCATTTGTGTGTGTGATGTGATTTGTATCAACTTACGATTCTTATCATTCACAGTAACCTTATCAGAGTGAATGAGCCCAAGAAATGGACTTCAAAGAAACGTTTCTAAGTTTGTGAAGACGAAATGAAGAAAACGGTAGGCTTGATTATTTTTTTTGTTAATATTGTAAAGAACTTGAATTCCATCTGTTACTAACGGGTATCCCACTCGGGAATAGAACTTTAAAAATGCGAATTACTCTGCAACGCGTGCATGTATCATCATGCAACAAGGTTCAAAATATTCCTTATTTAATGAAGAATTGATTCTGTGTCATAAAGAGACGGGCACTATAGCGGGCGCCACTACGGCGGCCCCGGATGTGGCAGCGTCCGAGCTGCGCCAGCCAGGTGCAGACAGCTGTCTAGCCCCAGGCACCAACCCCGCAGGTTTGTGGCCACCTCGATCGCCCGATTTAACTTCCCCAGATTTTTTTCTATGAGGATATTTAAAGGGCAAGGTTTATGCAAGCAAACCCAGGACCATCGAACAACTGAAAGCAAACATCAAGCGTGAAATTGCTGCCATCGACAGTGACATGTTGCAGAGGACTTTCTCAAGTATGGAGCGTCGCGTTTCCTTGTGCGTGGACGTTGGGGGAGGACATTTTCTGCACCTTTTGTAATGTGGACTTGTTTTCCACTAAATACAGGTATGTTCAGTTCTTACAGCTCGCCATTACGTTCATGCGTTCGCGAGTAATTTGCATTTTTAAAGTTGTACTCCCGAGTGGGACACCCTATATTAGTGACCATCTCCTCAAGCCAGCCCTGGATAAGCGGCTTGTTAAAATGTAATGGATGAAGAATTACTTACTTTTAAATTCTTTTACTCGGTGTGTAAAATGAAACCTCCATCCACCATTTACAGCTTCGCCAGGGGCAGCACAACTGCTCAAGCCGGTCCTGCCTTCACACTGCGCCATCCACAAAGTTCTCACAATTTATTGTTTCATTCATTTGCACTTCTGATCCACGGGTTCACATTTACAAGCAAACTATTCACTGTAGGGCACATTTTCAGATTGAAATGACGGCACTTTGTAATAGACAGCATACACTCCCTCTGCGGCCCCCATTTTCAGAGCACTGTAATGTTTGAGACGTTGATCTTCTCAGGTGTGTTTCTTCATAAGAGAACTTTCACCATCTAGTCACTTTTGGAGTCAAAATGAGGACCACTAAGAGTCAAAGAAGCCATCATGAGGCCAAAAAAGAAACAGAACGAAACACCAAGGGACATCGGGCAAGCCTTAGGACCACCAACAGTGTTAGGATGGAAGCTGAGGAATCACAAAGGCACTGATCGGCCAAGCAATAACTTTACTGCTGTTGGCTGAAGATGTCCAGCAGATAAACACTCTCATTGGTCCATTCTTTAGTAACCTGCCTGCGTATGTACTGAACATGCCACTCATATGTCACGTGTATGCTCGGCCGTGTGCCATGAGGTGCACTTGGGAGCCCCGCAATGTCACACATATATGGCAAGGCTCTGATGCCACTTTACCATGCCTCAGTGTGCTTGACATGTGCCACCCCATCCCGTGAACTGCCACATGTGGGCACATTCTATCATGTTGTCTGAGCAGAGGAGTCAGGGCCGAGCTGCTCATCTTCACACGAGGGGTCAGTCCTTTCGGGACAAGGGGGCATAGCTCTGAATGCAGCAGAGTTGTTGTTTTCCGAGCGGCATGTTCCACACACCCGCCCCCCCCGGTCTTCAGGCCCGCATTTGCATCATTCTCGTATTCAGTCAGCCTCGCACACTTATCACGCAGAACAATCTGTGCCGTGCAGCACCCGCTGCTGGTTTTTTGTTTTAACACCTGATAACCGCCCAGCTGAACGTTCCTGTTGTTTCATTGAAGCGGCCCGTCCCTGGAGCTGAATCACCGCGATTTCAGAAAGCCTCACGCTGCGGTCAGGACGGTGCCAGTAAACACAGACACAAACGTGACTCTGCCCTTGACTTGCTTCTGCCTCTGAGTCACCACACGTCGCCAGCGCCGCTCGTTCCTAGAATTCATTCACTCATGAAGTGGCAACAATCGAGAAAAGGAACGCAGGACCTGCTGCCGAGGTGAGCAGCCGGGACCACCCCGCCAAGGGCCAGGAGGCCGTCCTGATAGAGGGGCCGTCCCTCCTAACATCTGAGAGAAACCTGTGCAGGTGTGGCACTAAAACACGAGGGGAGGAGGGGGCGCCACCCTGCTGGCAGTCTGCTGTAGTGGTGAAGGAACTGGAGGACACTGGCACAGCACTAATCACTGCGTCACCTGGAGTGTGTGACAGCACCAGCCTGAGCTCCAACTGTAAAAAGTACACGGAGACAACTAGGATGTGTCCTCACCTTGGGCAGGTGCTAAAACAATTCAGGAGAGCCTCCGGCGTGGAGTGTAAGCTGAGGTGAAGCCTGTGGAGCACAGGGGGCCGAGCCGGAGGGGACAACTGGAGCTGCTATACAGGCTGATGATGTGCTGGCCTTGGAGCCGAGGGCTCCTCACTTAAGTGGCCGGTGAAGGGGAGACGTGAGGACACGGTGGCAAGGGGGCGCTATATTACTTCATTACCTGTGAATAACTGACAAAAGCGGGAGCGCTGGGAACTGCTCGGCCACTGGGGCTCAGAGAGGACACCACGTTATTCTCTTACCTGCCAGACACTGCGATGTACCCTCTGCTGTCACTAAGGCCATCGGAGGAGAGTTGAGGAACAGTGTGCACTTGCTCAGGGTGGCCATATGTATCTGCTGGCCACTGAGATGTACAATGTGTCACTTAAATGGGACCATCCCAGAAGACGCCTATGCCCACTTTGGACCTCCTGGCACTGCATAATCAAGGAGGTAGATGTAGGACAGAGTGCATAAACAGTGCTGGGCATCAGGGCACAGACGGGGTTACATTATTACATCACCTACTGGCCAGTGGGATGTGCCCTCTACAATCAATGAGGCCATCAGAAGACACCAGTAGGTCAGAATGCAGCAACTGCAATGACCACTGAGACCCCTCGGTTTAGGGGTGCACTATATACCTGCTGGCTAATGAGTCTCAATGAGGCCATCGAAGATTTGTTGTGAGGCAGAGTATATTGACATCAGATGGCCTTGTATTGAAGTACACCCTCCTCATTCAATAAGGTCATTGGAAGGGAGTTTCATGAGAGGTGGGGCTATTGGGGGGGGGGTCTCAACAGCCAATGAGGAGTGCAGTAATACCTCTGACCATCAGGGCTTGGGGGGGGGGGGTACTTCATACGTGCTGGAAATATGATGTATTATGCCGTATTAATGCATGGGATAACCTGGCCACAGTCAATGAGGTCATCAAAGGGGGGGGGGGGGTGTAATATTCTTTCATTATCTGCTGGTTAATGAGGTCCACCATCCACATCAAATAAAGCCATTGGATAGGAGCTGAAGAATGCCACGGGGGGAGGGGTTTGTTGGGGGGGTTTCATAGTCTACTAACCAATTGCCCCTGACAGTCAATGAGCCCACCAGAGGGAAACTGCAGGACAGACTATAGGAAAGGCACTGGCCACTGGGGCCTGGAGAGCGCTATATTATTTCATTAACTGTTATTGGGGGGCACCATCCCCATTCTAGGAGGTCTTCACAGTGCAGCCGCAGGACAGAATGCAGTAACACCAATGGGCACTGGGGCCTTTGGGAGGCGCTATACTGTGCACCTGCTGGCCATTGAGATCTATAATGATTTCTCAATGAGTGAGAGCCTGCAGGACAGACTGCAGTAACATCAATGACCATCAGGGTTGTGGGGGCGCTATTTCATTTCATTAACTGCTGGTTATTGTGAGGCAACTGCCTCAGTCCTTATGTCCATTTAAGGGGAGCTGCAGGACTGAGTGTAGTACTGCTGCTGGCCACTGGGGCTTGGGGGTGGGGGGTGGGGGGCTATATATCTATATGTCTTTTTATATATCTGGCCATTGAGATGTAAAATGCCATTGCAGCAGAGCTGCAGTAACACTGCTCAGACCTGGAGGGCGCTATATTATTTCATTGACTGTTAGTCAGAGAGATAACCCCGCCTCCCCCATTTAATGAGGTCTTAAGAGCTGGACCTCTGCTGAACAGAGTCCAGTAATACCACTAGCCATTACAGCTCTGAGGGGGGCTATAAACCAGCTGGCCATTGAAACGTACATTGAGCACTCTCAGTCATTGGAGGGGAGATACTGGGCAAAGTGTAGTAAGGCCCCGGCCATTAAGGCTCACAGGGGTCCTATACGGTGTACCTGCTGGCTGTCCAGACAAACCACCGGGCATTCCAGAGACTGTGGCTGCCAGGTCTCGAGGTGAAGCTGTTGAGAAATGCTGGCACTAAGGGTAAACTCAACTGTTCTCAACTGGGGGCTTACGTAAACTGGTGAGAGGAAAAATGACAAATAGGTGGCACAGAGGAGGCCAGAAGAGCAGTCGGCAGGACAACATAGGCACAATGCCAGCTGGCATTTATGAGAACTGCGAGGATTTGTGTCACCTGTGTGTGCCTGTCTGTACCTCACAGACTGAGACCCTTTCTCGCTCCTCTCAGTTCCTTCTCACGAACACCCAGATGACTCACCAGCAGAGAGGAGAGAAATGGAAAGCAGGACCACAGCAGGCTTTACTGGCAGACTGAGCCACGACCTTGAGGGGGACTGTGACAAAGGAGCCCACGGGTTTCACAACACTGAAAACGAAACACTTGAACACAGAATGTCAGGCTTAAGTCTACATAGCAGCTTTCATTCAACACTGACTGCGGGCAGAAGATGCCAGGGTCCCATCCACCATTAGTGCCACCTCATCCACAGTGCCCATACCAAAGCACGCGATAGGTGGGCACACAAATGAGCTCCTCTGGGATCCGAGCTCTCAGCTGTCATCTCTGTCGCCCCCTGCTGCTTCAAGCAGGCACTGCACGTCCACTGGGGTCCCTGTTTTGCTGCTGGATTTCTTTTATATAGCGCCTTTAAAGACCACACATACAACAGGGCTGCTTCCTCCCACTGTACACTCTTGGTATTTTTTTTCCTTTCTTCCCTAAACGGAGCATTTTGGTGTTTCTCCAAGTGGGTAAAGTGTGCAACAGCACCGGCCATCTCGCCAGGCTCTGTCATGAAGGCTGTGCCGTTGAGACTCCACGCTGCCCCGTGAGGTCATGCGGCACACTGCACCTCACCTATTTCATTACATTTTATAGAGCAGAAGTCGTTCAGTTCTGTTTATTCCTAAGGTAGTTTTTTCCACATTTCTACATAAGAACATTCCAAGATGAGGCCATAGTCCAGCTGGTCCCTTATTATTATTATGATTATTTTAAGTATGACCACTGGCAAGTGAAGTGCCACTAAAACGGGCATCTAGTAGCTTTGCAGTTCCACACCTTTGCCACTAGGGAGTGATACCCTCCACCTGAAACATTATGCTGCCCTCTAGTGGTGTTCACTGTATTTCATTCTGTCCCTAGTGGCTGGAATGCCCCCCTGCAGCTGACCTGTGGACCTCATATTTCAGCCTTTTTTTTTTATAAACGCTATACTGCCCCTTAGTGGTTAATACATGTAATGAAACACCATGTTTCCTGCTGTTTTAAACAATGTGTCATACTGCCCCCTATTGGCACTGAATTTCAGCATTTCTTACTCTCCTTAGTTGACAAGGTCCATTCATGTGGAGTTCACATGCCACTGTTTACAACTAGTACATCATGCTGCCCCCTGGTGGATACTTTAGGTATTCTGAAGCTGATTTCAGGCACCTGTGTGAACTGTACATGCCAACTAGCACATCATACTGCCCCCTAGTGGTTAATCCATTTGCACTGAATCATGGCATTTCTTACTGTTCATAGTTGCCAGTCTATATGGCCAACCACAGCTGCTATTTTCCATTCATTTGGACTTCACATATCTGCCTGTTTCTAACTGACACATTGTGCTGCCCTCTATTGGTCAAATCAGGTATTGTTAAGAACTGCACTTCGTACTGAGCCCAGTGGCCACTGTGCGCCACTGCAGCTGCTATCATGTGCCAAAGTGAACTTCGTATTTCAGCCTGTTTCTAACCAGTTCATCATGCTGCCCCCTAGTGGCTAACTCAACGTATTACACCCTGAACCCAGTGGCCACCACCTCCTGAATTGGCTGACAAGATCCTCTCACATCCCCTACAATGGCAAACTGTTTCTTACTAGCACATTGTGCTGCCCCCTAGTGGTTCACTCAGGCATTCTGAATAATTACACTTCATACTGAACCCTGGGGTCAGCATATCTTACTGAAGCTGATTTTAGGCACCTGTGTGAACTGTACATGCCAACCTGTCTTTAACCAGCACACCATAGTGCCCCCTAGTGGTTAATCCATTTCCCCTGAATCATAGCATTTCTTACTGTTTATAGTTGCTAGTATGTATGACCAGCCACAGCTGATTTTGCCATTCATTTGGACTTCACATATCTGCCTGTTTCTAACTGACACATTGTGCTGCCCTCTAGCGGTTAAGTCAGGTATTGTGAATAACTGCACTTCATACTGAGCCCAGTGGCCACTGTGCGCCACTGCAGCTGACTTCATGTGCCCAAGTGAACTTTGTATTTCAGTTGGTTTCTAACCAGCACATCATGCTGCCCCCTAGTGGTTATTCTGAACAAGTGCATTTCACGCTGACCTCCGTGTCCAGCACCTTCTACTGTGGCTGACGTGACTCACATACCCTTCATCTGGCTACATGTTTCTCACCAGGATACCACGACGCCCTGGCACTGGTTTACCTTGGCACAGGATGTGTTTGAACTGCTGGATGCAGGCCTGGCCTTCCTGTGTATCATCAGTGCTATTAAACTGAAGAGAACCTGTGTGAGCAGAGTGGCCCGTGGCTACCCTTCCAAACTTTATGTGCCAGTCTGTTTTAAATCAATGCATTATACTGCCCCCTATTGGCACTGCATTGCAGCCTTCCTTACTGTCCATAGTTGGCAATGTCCATCCATGTGGATTTCACATGCCACTGTTTACAACTAGCACATCATGCTGCCCCCTAGTGGTTCACTCAGGTATTGTGAATAATTACACTTGATGCTGACCCCCATGGTCCCACTGAAGCTGACTTCAGGCACCTGTGTGAACTGTACATGCCAACCAGCCCCTGGCCATGAGGTTTATTTTCTTTGGTGTTGTCGTGGCTGGCGATTCCAGCGGCCACTCAGTCTCATTCAGGTCAGCAGCCAATGGTCTATCAGAAAAATGCCAAGGTTAAGTTGCAGAGCCTAAGCTGCTTTGCCACAGTGGTGCCCTGGATTGGCACGTAACCCCAGTTGGGACTCCACGTGAGGCCCATGTGCTTCCCCCCATAGTCCCTCATGCTCTCTGTTCCCATTTTGTCTTTGCGGGCGCTAAATACGTCTCTTTGCATTCCCAGCAGGGCGCATTGCAAAAGAAGATCTAAAAATGTGAAAGGAGAAGAAAAGAAGAGCACAGCTCACATGTGACTCACACCACACAGTGACTGGCGCGGCACGCCATGTTCTGTGTGGTGACTTGGCGCATCAGAAGCTGGAAGTGCAGACTGAGAGAGCCGGAGACACCCTGCCACCACCACTTTGGGGTCCATGCGGTTACCAGTTCAGGTTGAACCCCTCACTTCCTCCCCCTTTTCATTGTGCTCCTATGCCCACTCAGAAAGGCGCTATATACAATGACGCAGGCAGGATTATCAATGACTGGAGGACTCAAGCCACACTTGCCAACCTGAACTGGCATACCAGGAACTCCATTTAGATTCTGAGGCAAGTGAAGGGCTCATCCCACCGCTGGCACCAGTAGTAGTGCACTGTGTCACTGCGGCTCCTGATTGTTTCTGCTTCACTCCCACCATGTCGACATGCAGTGCACCCCCCCCCCCGGGTAGCCAGGCCGAGGTTGATATATGAAATCTGCTGAACCCACAAGGTGTGGCATATAATCTTCTAGGCAGGGGTGCCAACTGTCATTCGTGCAGACACTCTGAGGTCTTGTGGCCATTTTAGAAAGTGCGACCTACAGCGGGCTGGCATCTGGTTCAAGGTTGGCTCCTGCCTTGGAGTGAACAGAACCCCTGGACCCTGAAATGGCTTACATGACAGATATTTGTGAGACCCTCTGAGTCCCCATTTCCAGACAGCAGTGCCCGTTCTGCTGAGCAATGCACCTCATTCTTCATCCTCAGCATCATCCTCAATGCACTGTTCATCAAAAGACAGAATGATGCCATTGATGCCACCCAGTGGAGGGCAGCACCTCAAAACAATGCAGCAGTTTAGATGCCCAGGTCCATAAGGGGGTCACCTTATGAAGCTGGGGCTGAACTCAGAGGGGGCACGGGCTGGGAAGTGGGCACTCCTCAGCTTCATTGGGATTGTATGGCAGTGCGGGTAAGGTGGATTGGTGTTACTAAATTGGCAGTGTGTGTGTGTTGTTTGCCCTGTGAAGGACTGGCACCCCATCCAGGTGTTGCTCCTGCCTCGTACCTGATGGTTGCTGGGTTAGGACCCATCTGCTTCATGAGCCCACTCTGGATGGGCAGCTTGGGAAGACGGACAGGCGGAGTAAGTCATCATGAGTACTTTAGTCAAACTGCTGGGAGGAACAGAGCAAGGAGGAGACCATGAGGGCAGGCACAGCTCCTAACTCCGCCAAACCCCCCCCTGAACACCACACGGTCCCAGACATGGGGGTCCGGAGGGCCTCAGACCACAGCCGACAATAGCAGCGGCCCTCCTCCCTCAGGGAGGCCTACTGAGATATAAATAAGAGTGGGAGGGCGGGCGTGGAGGGCATCTCAGGGCCGAAAAAGAATGAAACGGAAATCATCAACGGAAAACATCGCATCGCACAACGAGAAACATCTGACCGGCTGAAAATAGCCGAGGGAAAGAAGCGCAGAGGAAAAAGAAGAACAAGACGTCACCCACCCATGGCTCAGGACAGGCTGTCCCCCCGCACACCGGCCTGCATAATTTGAACCCGTGCCCGACAGCCATCTGCTGCCCAGGAGCAAAACCTTCTGATTGGCAGTGAAACAGGCTGGCGTGCTGTGGGGGGAGATAAAGGGGGTCACACAAAGATTAATTAGAGCAGTTTTGGGGGGGCTTCCTGGTCCAGGGACAAAACACTCACTCAGCAGCACCCCGTGTTAAAGTCAAAACGTTTAACAAAAGTAAGAGACCCCCAAGACCACCTGTCCAGCTCAGTGGTGCCCCCTGAAGGAGCTCAAACATACTTCTGCTATTTATCCCAAAATATGTGTGAGACACCTGAGGTCACCTGACCACCTCACAGTACGCACTCATGGCGCCCCCTTGTGGACTTGCCGCTCATTTTCTTCATTTTTACCTTAAAGCTGCTCTGCTCTGCTCTGCTCTCTCCCACTTGGAGTCGCCACATTCAGACCAAGGTCAAGGACGAGAGCCAGGGCCCAATCCACTGTGCCACAATGGTGCCCTGGTAGTATGGCAGACTGGCACAAAACCCCTCTACGGGACGCCCCGTGAAGTCTCATTTTGTTTGTGTTTGTGATGGAAGCTGCCAACCAGAATACAATGGAGCTTCCACACGATCTGATGCCCATGCCCAGCTTCACTGTAACTTCATCAATTCCTCCATCGTTAAAACACTCAGCACTAGAGCTGACCTTTGCTGCCCCCTTGTGGAGAAATGTGAATGCTACATAGGAGGCTTTATTATTATTATCATTATTATTACTACTATTGGTATTAATATTATTATTATTAATAGTAGTATTTTTATTAATATTATTATTATCATTATTATTAGTATTATTGTTAATAGCATCATTATTATTATTTTTATTATTGTTATTAATCCTCCTTGTGCTGAAGGGCGTATAGGGCGTTGACGAATTCCCTCCGTCTGCTCCTGTCCTGAGCAACGGGTTCAGCTTCTCCCCACGTGACGTCCGTGACGTCCACCTCCTTCAGCTCATTTATCACAGTTCACCGTCAAGTTGCTTCACGCTGGCCTTGTCTAAGCCTTCCAGGGGGTGTCCATCTCGGAGCAGCCTTAGGTATGCGGTTCCGGTCCATTCTGGGGACGTGGCCAAGCCATCTTGTTGTTTGTAGCAGTGCTACTGTAGGAAGAACTCCATTTCCCAGCAGCCCCCGAAGGGGTATTTACCCTGATTGGATGACTGAAGTGGGAAAGTTGGGGAGAGGGGTGAGGGGGCGTCGGAGCGCCGGTGTTTCCGTGTATCCTGTCTGACTCTCTCTGTCAGACAGACCTGTCTATCGTCTCTCTCTCGTGCCTGCGTCGCTCAAGACTGTTTCATTCCCTTATTACAGGATTGTCATCGGCCACACTGGACCGTTTAAGGACACTGTCGTGAGTGAGTGAGTGAGTGTCTCTGGTTCAGGGGAGGTTTGTCTGATTGTTGTTGTTGTTGTTAGTATTGGGTTTTCCATTTGTAATCTATTATTATTATTATTATTTTTATTATTATTCATTCATTTATTGGTTTCGTGTCTCCGCCTGTAAGTGTGTGCGTGTCGGGCCCAGGCTGGGTGGTGCGTTCCTGGAATCCCCACTGAAAAAATAAATAAATCGGCGGTGTGAATCTGAGTGGCACTGGACCTTCATCTCCAGCAGCACACTCTGCCTCTTCAGTTTTATGGCATTCGCTGACCCCAAACACGTCCAGGCTGGACCTCATCATCTCACCGGTTTAGATGTTTCAAACTCGCTGCAGACCCTCCACGTTCAACTATCAGGGGGCTTAGTCCGTGTCAGTGCATCAACAACCACCTTTATTTCTGTCGCACATTTTCACACAGATGATGGAGCTCAAAAAAGACAAAATAAATAAAAACTAGAATAAGGGAACACTAATTAACATAGAACAGAAGTAAAGTCCGATGGCCAGGGAGGACAGAAATAACAACAAAAAAAAAAATCAAATCTGCAGGGGATCCGAGACCACCCAGCCCCCTAACATCAATGACCTCAATCAGTCCTCATGGCATTCAGGGTTCTCATGGAAGGACTTGATGATGACAGTCACGTGGACTTCTGGCCTTCAATCCATCAATGGAGGGACATCACGGTGCTCTGATCAGGTGGTGGTGGTGCAGGTCGCCACCACAGAAAACCAGAAAAAGAACAGAAGAGAAAGCAGTAGAACATCGTCGGCCCCCTCGGACGCGGTCAGCCTGTCATTATAGCAGGGGGTCCCCAACTCTCGGTCCTGGAGGACCCATAGGTGGCTGCAGGTTTTCATTCTCACCTTTTTCTTAATGAGTGACCTGGTTTTGCTGCTAATTAATTCATTTGAATGGATTCATTCAATTAATTTGTTGTAACTCAATTTTTTAAATTAATTTAATTTGAATTAATTGAATTCATTTTGATTTGCTCTTGAAGACTCCTTCATGGTTTCTTTTTCCTTAATTAGCTGCCAAACGATAATGAGATACAAACGAGCCGGACAGCTGCTGTCCGTCACACGACACCTGAACAGAAAGAACAATGGAGGCCAACATTTGACCTGCGCTGCTCTTAGAAACGAGGAAATGACAGAAATGTCTGCTGTTGCACAACAAGAGCAGCAACAAGCCACGGACCTAAAGAACGAGTTTAACTAACGACGAGACGCAGCGCCTGACTGAGCAACTGGCTGGGGTTTGAGGGCCTGACTCAGGTGGTCTTCTGTTGGCTTCCTGACTTCACGTTTCATTTCATTTAAGGAAAGAATTGAAGCAAATCAGAGGAACAAATCTTAAAATCAAAAAATTAATCAATTAAAATGAATGGAAAAAGAAGTTAATTAGCAGCACAAAACCTGCAGCTACTGGGGGGTCCTCCAGAACTGGAGTTGGGGACCTCCTGACCTTACAGAAATCTCCTTTTCCAGTCTGATTTGCACATTTTGCCAAACAACAATCAAATCCTGGGATAAAAGCAAAGAGGAGATGAAAAATGGCCAAGGCCCCCCCGAATCCTTCATCGGACCACCTTCTACTTTAATGGCTGCCGTTTGGATTCGTCTCCTAAACAGGCCCCATCTTCCTTGCAGCTTTGTTTGCGTTCTGCCAGTCCATGAGAGCGTGTCCTCCGTTAAGGGGGTACAGAGCCGGAGGTGACGAGACCTGGTCCAGGAGAGCCAGTAGAGATATTTGGCATCAATTTTAATAATCCCAGAGGGGGGAGCTGTCTATATATATTTATCTTATACTTGTGCCTCTGTGTCGGGTCAGGCACATATATAGCGCCTTTTCACAACAGTTGTGAAAAAGTTTGGGAACTCCTCTTAATTCTTTGGATTTTTCTTTCTCATTGGCTGAGCTTTCAAAGTAGCAACTTCCTTTTAATATCTGACATGCCTTATGGACACAGTAGGACTTCAGCAGTGACATGAAGTTTATTGGATTAACAGAAAATATGCAATATGCATCATAACTAAATTAGACAGGTGGATAAATGTGGACACCCAACAGAGATATGACATCAATACTTAGTGAGCCTCCCTTTGCTCTGGCTTGTCTGAATGATCATTTGATACAACAAGCGACTCTGTTTGTGGTGCGAGTGCAGAAAGGGCTTCTTTCTCATCACCCTGCCATACAGATGTTCTGAATTGTAGAGCGATGTACAGATACACCATCTGCAGCGAGCTGTTCTCGCAGGTCTTTGAGGTGATCTGTGGGTTGTCTCATTCTCACAATCCTGCGCATTTGCCACTCCTGTATTTTTCTTGGTTTGGTTTAACAGCAACTGTGCCTGTGGCCTTCCATTTCCTGATTCCATTCTTCACAGTTGAGACTGACAGTTTAAACCTCTGAGATGGCTTCGTGTAGCCTTCCCCTAAACCAGGAGACTCAACAATCTTTGTTTTCAGATCTTGTGAGAGTTGCTTTGAGGATCTCATGCTGTCTGTCACTCTTCAGAGGACCCCCTTAAATCCCTTTTACCACTCATGATCAGACACTCCTGTCTATGAAGTTCAAGGCTTGACGAGCTCATCTAACCAAGTGATCAGCATTGAGCAGTGACAGGCATTCAAATCAGCACAATGACAAGGGGACCCGCATTTGTGCACAGCCAGTTTTTCACATTTGATTTCATTTCATAAACTAAATACTGCGTCACTAAAAATCTTTGTTCGTAAAACACGGCAGTGCTCTGATGTTCCTAGGAAATGAAAGACAAGCCACTGTTCGAGTCGATTATTACGCAGGCTCAGAGGGGGTCCCAAATATAATTAATTGTAATGTATAACTAAATTATAATGCAACTTCAACATGATGGTGCTGCGGACCTGCACGTGAGGTCATTTTCTCTCTCCGGACCTCCTTAAATCATAATCGACTCTCCCACCCAATGACACGCGGAGCTTCAGGTGGACGACTTCTGCCCACCCACGGCAGAAAAAAAAAAGAAAAAGCGACAAATTAGAGAAGATTTCTTTGGAAATCAGCGCCCGTGTGTGTTGGCGACTCTTTCAAAATGCATCACATGAAGCACGTGTGCTGACCCCGCATCAGTACAGCAGCGGGCACACAGGCACCCGGACTTGTCCTTCTCTATTTTTTGCAGACAATACCCTTTATTTTTATTTATTTTTTTTGTCATTGGCTTGTTCTTTCTGAGTGACTGCTGTGTTTGTGGGAGACGGCCATGTGCTTGTGACTCCAATGCCCATCATTCTGGGGGAATCACAGAGCCCCCCAGCTCTCTTGTGTGGGTGTCTTTGTGGAAGTGTTGGTGTGGATTTGCATGCTGCACTACTTACTCCCTGACATTGTAGTTCATCACTGGACACTCGGCTAACACAGCAGAACAAGGTCTCCATATTCCTAGAGGATTGTTCACTGTGGGGCGCCAATCACCAACCAGTGAACTGGGATTTGTTCGTATACACTGTGGAATTAATTTATCGATACACCCATCTGGATTTTTAAGTAACTTTGTTGGAGTGCTGTGTGTGTCAGACCACTCAGGCTGGCAGGCTTCACCATGTAAAATAAATAAACTGCTGTTGAACCAGGGAGAGTCTTAGTGCCCCCATGCCTGGCACATGCCTGGCACAGACAGCATTATCTCTTTGAAAAGCAGCAGGCTGTGGCCACGATGGATTGAAGCACACACAGACAAAAACAATGCAAAGGCCTTCAAGTGGCACTCGGCTGGCATTAAGCAGCCTACCACGTGTCTCCACACACGCCTGTACCCAAAGCTGGCACAAAGCAGGGAAACTCAAAACAAGACCCTCAGATTGTGGTAAAAGTGAGGTCCGTCTGCAGCTGACCGCCATCTTTGTAAATAAATAATCGCCCAACTCGCATCTTGGTAAGAGGGGGCATGGCAGCATGGGTGAAATGCGGGAGTGGACATCCCGACAGGGAGATGCTAATGTGTTGGGTAATCTGTGGTCCTAATTGGCACCGGGAGCTGCCAATCGACACAGCTGTGCCATGTCCCCATTTTAAAAAGGGAAGTGATAGTAGAAAGAAAGAAGGGGGGCAGAAGGAGCCAGAGGGAGCGAGAGGAGGACAGCAGGCAAGCTGGGAAGTGAGAGACCGACGCCCGGGGATGAAGGAGCGACCCACCACATGAGACCCTTGGGGTTGGCAGCGGGGGTCAAGGCGGCTTGGGAGGAGAGCGCCAGCGTGAGGGTCTCGGGCCAGCGAGGGAGCCCTTCTGGAGCCGTGGGATGGCAGGCGACCAAACCTGAAGGAAGGTGAGCTGTGTCTGCTGTTAGGCCAACACGGGATTAGCAGAGGAGCTGCCAGTTTAAAGAGAAGGGCACCAAAACAAGGACTGCTTTCTGCCAATGGTTTTTAACTCGTTTTAATGGATTAATGTACAGTATCTCACAAAGGCGAGCACACCCCTCACATTTTTGTAAAAATTTTATTCTATCTTTTCATGGGACAACACTGAAGATATGACACTTTGACACAATGTCAAGTAGTCGGTGTGCAGTTTGTGTCACCGTGTCAATCTGCTGTCCCCCACACAGCCATTAATGTCTGGCAACAAAAGTGAGTTCACCCCTAAGTGA
This sequence comes from Polypterus bichir lapradei, assembly GCA_026402145.1. Lineage (NCBI taxonomy): Eukaryota > Metazoa > Chordata > Cladistia > Polypteriformes > Polypteridae > Polypterus > Polypterus bichir. The sequence continues at coordinate 111,035,924 of JANRMT010062796.1, read as the reverse complement.
CAAATGTCCAAATTGTGCCCAATTAGCCATTGTCCCTCCCCGGTGTCATGTGACTCGTTCGTGTTACAAGGTCTCAGGTGTGTTAAATTTGGTGTCCTCGCTGTCACACTCTCTCATACTGGTCACTGGAACTTCAACATGGCACCTCATGGCAAAGAACTCTCTGAGGATCTGAAAAAAAGAATTGTTGCTCTACATAAAGATGGCCGCGGCTAGAAGAAGATGAAACGGAGCTGCAGCACGGTGGCCGAGACCACACAGCGACAGGTTTAACAGGCCAGGCTCCACTCAGAACAGGCCTCGCCATTGGTGCCCGTGCTTGGCATCATATCCAGAGGTGGTCTTTTGAAAACAGACATATGAGAGGTTGAAGGGGTGAGGGGGTCAGCCTGGCAGTGCTCAGACCGTACGCCCGCCGCACATGGCACCAAATTGGTCTGCATGGCTGTCGTCCCAGAAGGAAGAGGCACAACAAAGACAAGCAGGCTAAGGGCATGGATGACTGGAACTGATGAGACCAAGATCAACTTATTTGGCTCAGATGGTGTCAAGCGTGTGTGGCGGCAACCAGGTGAGGAGTACAAAGACTCGCCCACAGTCTAGCGTGGTGGTGGTGGGGGGAGTCTCATGGTTTGGGGCTGCATGGGTGCTGCCGGCACTGGGGGGCTACAGTTCATTGAGGGAACCATGAATGCCAACACGTACTGTGACACACTGAAGCAGAGCCTGATCCCCTCCGTTCGGAAACTGAACATGAGGACGACCCCAAACACACCTGCAAGACGACCACGGAGGGTAAAGGTGCTGGACTGGCCAAGCACGCCTCCAGACCTAAACCCTATTGAGCATCTGTGGGGAAGGTGGAGGAGCGCAGGGTCTCTCACATCCAGCAGCTCTGTGATGTCATCATGGAGGAGAGGAAGAGGATTCCAGTGACCTCCATGCCCAAGAGAGTTAAGGCAGTGCTGGAAAATAATGGAGGGCAGCCACACAAAATATTGACATTTTGGGCACAATTTGGGCATTTGTCACTTAGGGGTGGACTCACTTTTGTTGCCAGCGGTTTAGACATTAATGGCTGTGTGGGGGACAGCAGATTGACACGGTGATGCAAGCTGTACACGGACTACCTTACATTGTGTCAAAGTGTCACATCTTCAGTGCTGTCCCATGAAATATTTACAACAATGTGACGGGTGAGTTACTGTATTTATTGGGATTATGGATTTTTTATTTATGAATTCTGAGCACAGCACCTTTTTGTTGTTTGGCTTTTAATAAAAGCACTGAAGACGTTTGCACCTTCCCCTCGCTTCATGTGGTGTCCCCCCGTCTGCCAGCTCATCCTGGTCTTGACTAATCGATGGCGTCAGGTTCGAGAGACTCCCAAATGTAAAGAGGGACCCTGGAGTGGACCCACAGCGTGTCACAGATCCCAAGAACCGACACGGTGTGCAGGTCCCTCTCACATTTGGGAGTCTCTCGAACCTGACGCCATCGATTAGTCAAGACCAGGATGAGCTGGCAGACGGGGGGACAAATCACACATGGAGGAAAAGAAAAAAAAAAAAGTGTTTGGTGCTTTTATTAAACGGCATCCACATAAATAGTGTGGTGAGGTCCATAAAAACACGTGAATAGTCGAGGATAAAAACACGATAACTAAATCCACCCAAAGCAGAGGTTAAAAACGGCTCCTTCAGATCCCAGCCCACCCATCACTCAGCAGCCACCGTCTTCATCCCCCCGACCCCCGTTTCAGCACAGCCTGACAGTCCGAGGTTGGCACTCCTCCCATCATCCTTCACACACCCACAGTCGTACCTCAGGTCCCTGGGGGGGCCGCCACTCCACACCGTTGATCGGTGGGGCAAACCAGCAAAGGCCGCTCCTTCACGGTGCCCCGTTCGTGCTGCACTCACTCTCTATATGGCCGCCTTTTAACCTCTTTTTTTCCCCACCCGCGCTACTCCTATTTATAATGGGGACGTGGCACAGGTGTGGCGATTAGCAGCACCAATCACAGACCTGCGCACTTAAGTGCAGAAATGCCCGCCACGCCCGGGACCCGCTCCAGCCACACTAGCACTTGTTTCCACTGTGGGCACAATTATTGGACGTGAGCGAGTATTTGGACCACATCATCGTTTTTATGTATATATTCCAACTCCAAGCTGTAGAAACTGATTGGATTTAAGCAGATCAGGTGATGTGTATTTGCATAACGAGGGAGGGTGTGGCCTAAGGAGATCAACGCCCTCCATCAGGTGTTAGGCAGGATGGGCCATCTGTGAAAAGTCACAAATTGGGGAAGCAGCACTCGTGAAATCGCTAAGATATTGGGGCGCGATCACAGAACCATCAAAACGTTTTGTCGCAAATAGTTGAGAAAACCAAAAAGACGCAAATTAACTGCTGAAGATTTGAGAAGAATCAGACGTGAAGCTAGCAGGAACCCCATCATCCTCCAGTGCTGTCCGATTCTACCTACCTGGAGTGCCCAGAAGTACCAGGTGTTCAGCGCTCAGAGACACGGCCAAGGTGAGGAAGGCTGAAACCAGACCACCACTCAACAGACACACAAGTCGAAACATCAAGAGTGGGCCAAGGAACACCTGAAGACTGATGAGGTGAGTGGCTGGGTCAGTGACGGGCACAGAGCTCCACTGCGACTCAGATGGCACCAAGGTGGAGGTGGGCTACTGCTATTAAAGATGAGCTGGTAAGCTCTTTTCGGGATGAAGATGGACTCGAAATCAACCCCCAAATCTCCTGCAGTGGTACAGGAAAAAGTCGTCACCTTTCAAGAAGACCGCGACTTTTAAGCAGGACACTGTGTGGCTGAGCCAGTAAAGGCCTTAAACGTGAAAGAGTAATGACATGGAAGCCTGGCCTGAACCCTACTGAGAATTTGAGGGCCCTTCTTAAAATGGGAGATTTAGGGGGACGGAAAACAGCACACCCCTCTGAAGAGGTCTGGGGGCTGCTGCACAAAATGTCGATCGTCTGCAGATCAACAAACTGAGCGACTCTATGAGTGGAAGGCTTAGGACCGATGTGATGAACTGTCACCAATGTAATTTGTAACTTTTGAGTTGTTAGTTGTCACCTGAAGTTCGTTTCTCCTTCAGTTGCCTAATAATTCTGCACACTCTGCACATTTATTGTTATCCCCCTGAGGATGTTCACTCTCACATTTCCTTTGTGAAACATTCAGGTTTATTAACATTTTGGATTGACCGGTGGCGCTGTAGCTGCTCCATGTTAAAAGGAATCCTCAAAAATATAACTCGCCTAATAATTTCAAAAAGGCAATGAGCCGCGGAGCTCACTTTGCCACACACACGGCTTGGCCAGGCCTGGCATTATTCACGCCGCTGCACTGACTCTTGGGATTGCGAGATCTTCCACCAGCCCGACATGAGACCAGAGATGATGTCAGTCTGCTCATTTCTAGCAGTTTATGGGAAAAATAGCTGATTCATGTCACGTCTGCAATGTCCTCAAAACGAACGCCCACACGAAGGATGACTTGTCACTTTTAAAAGGACAGGTCACCACAACTGAAGCAGGCGAGGGAGATAGCGGCAAGTCACCATGTGTCACTACAGTAAATGTTACTGTCACTCTTCATTAGTGCTGCTCTGATAAAGCAAATGGCCTCACCTGACATCCACCACCTCAGTGGCTCAAGCACAACGCCATGGACTTCATTTTATAGACTGAAAACCTTCAAGAGGCGGCACATGAAAAAGAAACGTTCCTTTTATTTAACATTCTGTGCCAACTTGTGCCCACCAAAGCAGGAAGGAAGGCTAAAGAGTCCAAACAGACAACTGAGCTCTTTCATGGGGACGGGCCATCAATCCCACAGTTCCTTTCTACTGGAGGATCCACGTGCTTACACCGGAGTGCTAAAAGCCAGCTATAAATCAACATGGCTGAACGGCGAATGTGTGCACATTAAAAGCACAAACAACAACCTCCTCAGGCTCCTCGTGTGATCACCGGGATGAAAACTTCTGAGGAGGTAAAGGAGGAGGAAACTCCAGCGTCACAAAGTTTCAACTCCAGCAGCAGTGCAGTCATCGGCCTACAGCATCCCCTGCGTCTGCCCTTTACCAGCAATCTTCTTAGAACATTCCAGCAGTGCGTTGTGGATGTCTTTGGCACACGAGATCTGAGACTTGATCATGCTGAGGTACTGCGAGTAGGACAGGCTCTCCGTCTGCACGGTGTCCGGCTTGGTCGCAGTCGGAACGAGGTTTGGAGAATGCTTGGCACTGTCGATGCTTTGGGAGAGACACTCGTAGGCCAGTCTCTGGAACACAAGAGGACATACAAGGGGGTCAGGGGGAGCGTTAGTGTTCACCAGGAACGGCCGCATAGTGTCACTCGTGACGTAATCGTATCGAAGTCACATGAGTCCGTGGAATGCTGGACAGATACACACCTCAATTTGGAATTAACAGGAAATTTGAAAACACTCCACAGTGGATTAATAAAGAGTTAAAAAAGAAAACAATGGCTTTATAAGGCATTTACAGTGCGTATAGAAAAGAACCCCCCCCCCCCCCTTGAAATATTCCCATTGTTTTTGCTTTACAGCCTTAAATGTAAACACACAAACTCATATTTTCCAGCTTTACTTCCTCAAAGCAATCGATAACATCCAAGTGAAAAACATCACAGCTACAGTTCAGGACAATTAAATAAAATCAAAACCAAGAAATCCTGACACCCCCCTCCCCCCAACTCACTCAAGTGTCAGTGCCCACCATTCCTAGTGCGGTTACTGGCTTCCTCCCACCTGTGATCAGTTGTAAAGAGTGTGATTAGTGAAGCTGTTCCTGGTCCATTCATTCCCTTCCTTGGTAGAGCAACTGACAGCACACAACTGACTATGGGTGGCAGGCCACTTCCAGAAGATCTCAGGGATAGAGTTGTGGACAAAAAACATCTCAAAGGCTTTATCAATCCCAAGAAGCCCAGTAAAGTCCATCATAAAGAAGTGTTTGGTACTACTAGGACCCTCCCTGGACCCTCCAAACTGGATGGAAGAGCTAGGAGGACACTGGTAAGAAAGGCCACCGAGAAACCAATGGGCACTGTGAAGGAGTTCCAGGATTTGATGGCACAGAGTGGTCATTAATGGTGTGCATGTGACAACAATTTGACAAGCGCGCCACCATTGTGGCTTGTTCGGGAGGGGCACACTTCAAGAAAGGCCACGTGAAGGCTTGTTTGAGCTTTCCTAGAATGCACCTTGAAGATTCTGATGCCAAGTGGAAAAAGGTCTTAAGGTCCAATGAGACCAAAATCAAACTATTTGGCCTCGACACCAAACGGTCCACCAATGCAGCTCACCATCCACAACACGCCATACCGACAGTAAAGCATGGAAGGGGGCAGCATTCTGTTGTGGGGGGCTGGGGCTCGCGTTAGGGTAGAAGAAAAAATGGATGGGGCAAAATACCATCAAATTCTTGAGGAAAACCTTCTACCCTCTGCCAGAAACGTGAAGATGGGCAAAATGTCCACCTTTCAACACGACAACCACCCGAAGCACACAGCAAGATGGACCACACGGTGGCTGAAGGAGAAAGGGAATGTCCTGGTGTGGCCAGTCAGAGCCCAGAGCTAAATCACAGTGAAAATGTGTGGAAAGATCTGAAGATAGCAGACTACCAACACTCACCATCCAATGTGAACGAAGAAGAGCGGGGGGCAAATATCGAGTGGGCTCAGTCCAGGAGAGCAAAGCTGATAGAGAAGAATCAACAGACTCGAGGCTGTCATTAAAGCAAAGGGGGGGGGGGGGGCGGCTCCTTTATTAATCTCAGTAGGTCTTGTTTTTGATTTTTTTAGCATTCTTCTGAACTGTAGCTGTGATTTCTTTCTCTTGGATGTTTGAGGCTGCATTGAGTAAGTAAAGCTGGGAAGAAATATTAGCTGTAAAGCAAAAGAAATGGGAATATTTCAAAGGGGGGAGTCTTCTATACGCACTGTAAAATTACTGACTGCAAAGTGAATCGTAGAGCGTATGAGAACCTGAGGGCAACCATTAAGAAGGATATCAGGGAGGCTAAAAGACAGTTGGAGAGGAATAGAGCAGATAAGGCGAAAGACGAGCCGAAGAGACTCTCAGTATTTTAGTAGTAAAAGAACAGTCAAGGAGGAGGTGAAGTGCATCAGGAATAGTAAAGGGGAATTCAAAGACAGTGAAATAGCAGATGCCCTAAACTTACATTTTTCTGAGGTGTTCACAAGTTGAATCCCTCCCAGAGGTAACAGGGACTACTAAGGAGGGACTGAGAGAGGGAGACGTGCTGCTCTGATTAAACAGGCTGAAATCAAACAAATCACCAGGACCAGATGACATTCACCCTCGAGTTCTTAACACTAGAATCCCTGAAGCCTATGAAGACATTCGTAACGCTGGGCCTCCTCATCAGGGTCTTTGTATTGCAGATGTGCCAATCAGCAGCAAGCAGCCAGCCATCCCACCCCAAACCGAGGCAGCTGAAGTCTGCGCATCAGGAGATGTAGATGGTAAATAATTTCTCGTTATTTGGGATACATACAGTAATGTCATGCATGTTCCGTGTCTACGACGATCTGTGAAAATGTAGGATGACGGGAAATGTGAGGCAAGAAATGCTGAACACATACACAGAAAAGAAACTTTTTTCATCTTCTAGTAATAATTGACAAAACGTTGACATGAATTGTATGTGTGAAGTCCAAACATCAAAAAAACATTTTCACAAAGGCTGTAACAAAACACATGCGCTTTTATTCAAGAATATAACCAAAGAAAGAAAAAGCAATCATTCAATTTACATGTTGCTGTCAATGTGTAAAAACCAAAGCCCTGATATCAAGCGACACAAAACAGAGAGAGGTCTGCTTGGCTGGCGCAGTGGTAAGAACTGCTGCCTCGTAATCAAGAGGTTGCAGGTTCGATCCCCGGTCCTCCCTGCGCGTACTGTTTTATTATTACTCTCTTTATATAATACGCTACCGAGGCTGTCCGTTTGTCTGTCCAGGATTTTAAATCACCTGTCGCTCGTAAACCGTTTGGCCTAGTGACCTGTAAGTTGGCACACTTATACTACGTGACGCCTACTATCTGCTTTTGGGTGATGATTGACCTCCAAGGTTATTCCTCTTTTTATTTTATTTTATTGCAGAATCAACTCTCGGCAGCAGCCAGCAGGGCAGCAGTGCGGCATATGCATACGGGCACCCTCCTCATCCCTACCACCTTCGCCGTCACTTCCCCTACGTCTTCATATCTGAAATGATTCTTGAGGCAGACTGAAGACTTAAGTGCCAGCTGAAGTGAAAAATGTAAGTAAACGTACCAAGTAATTGCAACACAAACAACTGACTTAATCAGTTTTAGCGTGAAAAGATGCCGACGAAAGAAGAGAAGAAGCGGGTCGCTAGGGTGGAGAGGAGAGGAGCTGCTCAGGAAGCAGCAAGCGCATCAATCTCTGAGCAAACGAATGATAAACGTACCGAGAAAGAAAGAGTCTAAAAACCAGGAATGTTCAAGTCAAGGGTATTCACTGCACGTCATCGTTACAGCAGTGCGCCGTTACTGGTGTGTAATAAAAACACACACTGGATTTCATTCAGTCTGTAACACCAGGTGTACATTTTTGCTTCATGTACTAAAAGATATCGCTGAAGGGATATGAGCAGACACACAAACTCTCGAGAATCGCGTTGTCGTGGTATTTTGTTGTCACTTCAATTTATTGTTATTCAGTTTTATTCTCGAATAAAAGCACACTTATTATGTTATACCTTTGCGGAAGTGATTTTATATTCCAGTAAGCACGTGAATGAGATCAAATCTGTCTCTGCCTCTCTCGCACACGCACACGCACACACACACACATTCAGATATGAAAATGTCACTGTTTGGAAACGCCTTGTCATTTGAATGTTGGTTTTTTTTTTCGATCTTGCCCAATCTCCACGTTATGACGTATGGTGCTGAGAATGCAGACAGACTTCTTCTTTTTGAGTGCATATGCCATCAGTATGGCACTGCCAGATCTAAACACTAGCGTGGAGAATTGATGAAGTGACTTTAGCCGCAGGTGGAAGTCCCAGTTTACTTTATGGTGCCAAGCAGAGTTGTGTTGCAGAAGTTTATTAGACAATGAAAGTGCAGTCAAGAAGCCGACTGTTGTTACGGTTCTCCTTTTGTCCAGAAACGGCTCCATAAGCTTTACGACCGCAGTCTTGGAAAGCCTTTCTCCTGTGGAACAACTGGGATCTCTTCCTAAATAAGGAGTGGCATTACACATGTACTGTGCCTCCCAATCTGCTGCAATCCAAAACTTTATGCCAATATGTTATGGAAAATAAAAAGTCATGTTATTCTGTTATTAGCATAAGTAGATTTAACCTTATAAGCATTAAACTTAGTGTAAGTGTTAACACAAATCAGGTATGCCAAGCAAATAGTTAAAGGCACATGCCACAAGCTTAGCATGAAACCACCAATATCTTATCAACCTGAAGGACAGAGAAGGAGGAGAATGAGAAATAGAGACCGTCCGAGATCGGGTGGGCCACACCTGCAAGTTGAAGGCTGGCTAGAAAATAAGGGGAGAAAACCATGAGAAATATTGGTGGTCTCCATAAGAACTTGAAAGAGGCCAGCAGGAGAAGGGAGTCAAAATTAGCAGTGAATGAGCCGTCTTGAGCGAGGTCAGGATGATAAGAAATGATGATATTAACTGTGACCTTTGGCTTGTTCGGGGCTCAGCTCGGTTTGGCTTGACTGGGATGAGTTCACATTATTGATTATTGCAATAAAGCTAATTACTCGGTTTGCCTATCCTCGGACTCCTAGAGCCTTCTTTCGAGGTGAGAACCTCTGGTGCATTTTTTGTGACAACAATGTCAGACTTGGTTGAGATGTATTGCAAGAAACAGTTGCTCATCAACAGTAATATGTTGCCCTTGGGTTATCTCTCTATTATAAAAAAAATCCTGGAGAGAAACAGTAGGGCGACGAGACGTGATCTTCACGTTAAGATCATGGAAGACCCGGGACCGTCTCGAGATGACGTACAACATGAGATTCTTGCAAGACACGCCCTACTTAGAACCAAATAAGAGCCCGGGCAGCCAGCTACACACTCAGTCGTGGTTTGGCTTTGAGCACACGCAGATCCAGGGCTCTCAGTGCATATAAAGCGTATAAGGACAATACGTTATAAATGAAACGTAGACGACTAAGCGAAGAAGAAAAGCAGCGCGGAGAAAAGAGACTCAAAAGCGTTGGAGAGACAAAAAACAAAAAGAATAATCTAGGTGCAAATTCAGAAAATAAGGAAGGTAATTATTAGCCTGGAACAAGTGGAACTGAAAAGAAAAAAAAAAAGCACATCCAATCCAGACGTTGGCGCTAAACACGCGCGGAGCAGGTTAGAGATTAGGAAAGCAGTGGAATTCGAAAGGCTCAAAAAAAAAAAAAAAAAGTTGGCACGACACACGTGGAAAAAGTTAAAGAATATGAAAGTAGAAAAATTAGAAAGTATAAAAAAAAAAGAAAGTAAAGATCGCAGCAGCGCAAACAAACGGAAATTACTCAAAAAAGGGAAAGTAATCACCACGGAGCAGTCATTGAAACAAAAACAGAACAAAGCGAGGTCAGAAATAAAAGTCAAAGAGTAGAAAACAAAGTAAAACATCTTAGAGGTTAAAAAACAAGGGGGCCACACACATGCAGAGCTGGTTAGAGAAAATAAAAACTGGAATTCAAAAGACTCAAAAAAAACGTAGGTGAAGAAACACACGCAGAGCGAGATACAGAATATGACAGCAGAAAAAAACGACAGTGTCAAAAAAAAAAGAAAGTAAAGATCACATTAGTGCAAAGAAAGAGAAATTATTACTCAGAGAAATAACAAAACGGCAAATCGAGATCGAATATATGGACACAGGTGATAAGTCAGAAGTATGGAAATATTGTAAGGCTTTGAAGTTTAAGTCAGAGAATTTCCAAAACGGAGTTTACCGCACACGCATTTATTGGTTACTTTGTAAAAAACAATAATTAACTGGTGATGCTGAAGATCGTTTGGTCTGTGCTGAAATTCCAAACAGAGAAACCTGTCCTGAATTAGGGTACAAAGTCATTAAACACGTCTCACTGACCTCATTAAAAAGATTCAGCGTATTGGGACTCGAAAGATTACAAATATTGTTTTAACAGAAGTTCTGAAATAAAAGTGAAACGAATGAAATAGCAACAATTCAAAATAAAAAAATAAAAAAAATCTTAAAAGTGTGTATCCAGAAAAAAAAACAGGGGTTGGCGAGCGAAGCAAGCAGGGGGTGAAGCCCCCTAGTAACTCCAAACACAGTTCTCAACAACACGTTGCCAGATGTTCGAGATCGCAGCAAATCTGTCGTTTTTTCACACGTTCTGCACGGGTGTCTTTACTGTCAAAGCACAAATGCCGTGTGGTAGTCCGACAGCAGTCCCCGGACATCGTATCTTTGATTGCTGGTACAACAAACAGTTCTGAGCAGGCATCGGCCACAGCACTGCTCTTTTACAAAGAATGGAGATAAACGCCATCAACTCAGAGAGGGAGAGAAGTTCGTTGTACCGCGTAAACGTCACTGAGAGAATAAAACTGAAGAATAAAAAACAAAGCGCTAACTTTTACAAGTAGCCAAAATTCACACTGGGTGTTACAGACTCAAATCAAATATAAACTTTTTCTTAAGTAATTGTAATAATAATAGCACTGCACTACTCAAAACAGGGAGGAACCCGGGTTCGAACCCACAACCTTTTGATCAGGAAGTAGCAGTTCTTACTTTTACGCCAGCCAAGCAGACGTTTTGATTTTGTGTCGATTGATATTTAAGCTTGGGCTTTTACTCATTGACGGCAACATGTAAATTGAATGAGTTCTATTTCTTTGGTTATTTTCTTGAATAAAGGCGCACTTTTACCTTTTGTGAAATTATTTATTTGATATTTGGACTTCAGTCTTCAAAGATTATACACTTCACATCGGCATTTTGTTAATTATTACTATAACAAGAAAAAGGTTTCTGTCTGAGTTCTTGCCTCACATTTCCTGTCATCCTACATTTACCCGGATCACCGTAGACACACCTGACATGTATGTACTGTACCTAAATAACGAGATATTACTTACCTTCTACAACTCCAGGCACCTCACACCCAGATTAACAGACTTGAGCTGCCTCAGTGGTGGATGGGATAGCAGGCTGCTTGCTGTTTGTGCCGAGTGACACATTTGAAAAACAGGAGACGCTGATGAACTTAAGGTGGCCCTGCTTTATGACTTTTTTCGTAGGCTTCAGGGATTCTGGTGTTAAGAAGGCTAACAGAATGTCAGGTCATATGGCGCCTTGACGTGTGGAGTACAAGCCTAAGGAGGTGATGCTGTAGCTTTATAACGCACTGGTGAGGCCTCATCTGGAGTCCTGGGTGCAGTTTGGATCTCCAGGCTACAAAAAGGACATAACAGCACTAGAAAAAGGTCTGGAGAAGAGTGACGCTAATACAGTATAGTACAGACAGATACTGGGGCAAGACTCTCAATAATCTTATGAACTGCAATGAGCAAAATGTCAGCAAGTTAACAACGGGGAAAAAAAAAAGAGAATAATTTACTCTAACAAGGTTTTTGGACTTACCATCAGGTTGTTTGTTTCTTTTTTTTTTTTGGATATTCTGACGTTTGTTTCGGGTGTAAGCCTTGTGTGTAACATTCCACTTTTACCGACCACTGTTTTAAAGGTGACACCGAAGCTAAACGCAGTCATGGGTGCCTGGGAAGGTCAAAAGACACCTATAGGAGGAGCCCAGGTTAGATTAGTAGTGAACGTGTACGGTAATGTTTCCGTTTCTATCTTAGTAACCTCGAGGTTTAAATGTTGTTTAGTAAAAAAGTAAGTAAACCTGTCGAGAGGTTTACTTACCTCAGCAGTGACATTCAGGTCTCTGGTGACTCTTCCTATGAAGTCAGTAGACGGATTAGGAGAGCATGGGGGGGGGTCATGAGGTCGCTGGAAAGGGGTGTGTGGGGCTCCTGATATCTCTGCAAAAGGACGAAGGTCCAAGTCTTTAGAGTCCTGGTGCTTCCTGCTATATGGTTGTGAGACATGGACGCTATCCAGTGACCCGAGACGAAGACTGGACTCGTTCATGTGTGTCTCTCCAGAAAATCCTTGGGTACCACTGGTTTGACTTTGTGTTGCTCATCGAGTCCCAAATGAGGCACATGACCTGCATTGTGAGGGAGCATCAGTTACGGCACTAGGCCATGTGGCGCGTTTCCCCGAGGGCTCATAAGATCCTCATTGCTGGGGACCCGAGTGACTGGACCAGGCCAAGGGGTCACTCACGTAACACCTGGCTGTGGCAGATAGAGGGTGGGACTGGACCGTGCGTCTGCCTGGGGGGATGCCAACTGGGATCCCGAGTTGTTTCGTCGTGTGGTGGGTGCGGCAACACGCTGTACCAGTGCAGGCTCCCCAGCTTGACTTGACTTGTTGTTTAGCGTTTTATTATGTGCATTTTGTTGTCGGATATTTGGATTTGTACTTGGAAGTGTATGATTTCCACAGCAGGCCTGAAATGGTATCTCCCTACATTTAGGCAAGGCCAGCCCTGAGAATGGAGAAGTCTTTGATAAGTACAGTAGTGACCGTAAATCGGGGGGCAGTCGTCTGGAGAGCTTTGAGAAGAAGGGTGAGGTAGTGAGAGGCATGCCAGACTAAGAGGTGCCTGGTGGCTGATGTACAGGAGTGGGTTACTGAGGACCACAAAGGCTTTTTTTTTGTTTTTTGAGGAGTTGTATTTTTGACAGTCCAGTTTTGTTTTATTTTAAGGCTGCTGATCCCCTTACATGGCCTAGAAGTGACCGTAAATATATATTAGGGTAAGAGCCCCCGTGTTTTACAATTTCGATTTTTTGTCTTCCCTTTCTTCTTAATTAAGATTTGTTTTGTCACAGGATTATTTATACATTTTTTTGTGTATCCTTTTACATCAACAACTGTTTTTTTTTTCTCTTATGTATCATGGAATAATAAAATTAACTTTTTTTTTTTTTTTTGGAACATCTGCCTCTTTTATTACCCCCTCAGTCCTGGTCGGTCCCAAACTACTAGCAGGCCACCTGCTTTAGTAGACGGCCTGTGACACACAAAGTTACAGATGAACTTACAGATCATGTTGTGTGTGTCAATTATGTAAAGGAGACCAGGGTTTGCGTCAAAGGTCCTCCCTGTGTGGAGTTTGTATGTTCTCCCTGTGGGTTTCCTCCAACAGTCCAAAGACATGCAGGTTAGGGAGACTTGGTGATACTACATTGGCCCTAGTGTGTGTGTGTGTGTGTGTGTCTGTGATGGACTGGTGCCCTATGCTAGCTGGGATAGCCTCTAGCAGACCCCCAAACCCCCCGCGACCCTTTTCAGGCCTAGGCTGGGAGTGGCACTGACAGCGCTCTGCCACACCCACACGACACGACAAACCACCTGGACTGGGACCCAAGTGATGCGGGTCACATCTCAGTACCACACCAGGGCAGTGGGTGTTTTTTTTTTTTTTTTTTTTATATATATAATGGTGGCTGGAGTGCCACTCCTGCCACCATCCCCACAAGTTTTACCTGTAAGTGCAGGATCCGGCCAAGGCGGGTTAGAAAATGACTGACAAAGTGGCATTCTGTAAAGCAGTAATTGCATTTTACCTGTCAGCTCTGTACAGCACTGCCTGCTCTACACAAAAATGAATTGAAACTGAAATGAGCGGCATAGGAAAACAAAAAAAAAAATCAAAAAAACAAATTCTAAGTAATGGGCTCACCAGACATAACTCCAGCTGGTCACAAAGGGCATAAAATTCTTCCAAACTCTTGTCGAAGCGCTGAACGGTGGAGTCGCTGCTCTTACTGTGGGCAAGAAACACAAACTCAGGTCAGTTAAGATGTCCGCCCTGACGTCACAAGGAGAGTCACAAGCAAGGGCACAGCGTTCACTTCACGTTGCTTACATTCCATTATCGATGGCCGTGTTGTGGACCAAATTTTGGGAAGCAATCTTCATAACATTCTGTGGAAGGAAGAAAGAATTCTTAAGAATGTGTTTTATCGACTGTTAAAGCGTTATGAATTCTCCAAATGAAGACACAAAAGACATTTAGTTGCGACAACATAAATAAAACGGCAAAAGCAAAGAGCAGCAATTTTGTTTTACAGTAGAAGTAATCATCTGTTCGTCTATCTATCCATCCATCCATCCTGCTGATTCAGGCCCGGATTGCAAGTGCAGGAGCCAATAGGAATAACATCAGCATCAACGCAGGAACCAATCCGGGAGAGGACACAAGCTTAATGTGTCCCCATCCTCTGAAACGCAGTAATGAAGACCACCTGATCAGTACACTGGGGGTGATGAGCACAGCAGCATCAGAACTTGAAGGGAACTGAATTCATGTGTTACATCGCTGTGCATGTTTGAAGCAGGTCCACCACAAAGGAGTTGTCTATGGTGTCTGTATGGTCGCCTTTTTATGTGGTGCTCCCATTCTGTATTCTGTTGTTAAATCCACCCGCACCAATGGCACCAAAACATCCTCCGAGAGCAACTTCTCCCCGCCACCCAAGAACAGTTTGGTGACCAATAATGACGGAGCACCGAGCCACAAGGCAAAAGTGAGAACTAAGTGACACAGGGAACAAAACATTGAAATTTGGGGTCCATGGCCAGGAAGCGCTCCAGAGACCTTTAATCCCATTGAGAACTTGTGGTCAAGAGACGGGTGGACAAACAAAATCCCACCAATTCTGACAAAATCCAGGCACTGATTCTGCAAGAATGAGATGCTGCCATCAGTCAGGATTTGGTCCAGAAGTTGATTGCCAGACAACCTGCCAGGGTGAATTGCAGAGGTCTTGAAAAAGAAAGAAGGGCCAACACTGCAGATATGGACTCTGTGCATCAACTTCATGGAATTGTCAATAAAAGCCTTTGAAACTTCTGAAAAGCTTCTAAAATTTTACTTCATTACACCATAGAAACATCTGAGAAAAAGATCTAAAAACCCTGAAGCAGCAAACTTGGTGAAAAGCAACACTTGGGTCATTCTCAAAATTCTTGGCCACAACTGTAAATGTAACACAGGGAATATGGAGCCTCGGAGCAAATTAATTAAAGCAATTGTCACCCTTTAAATTATTTAACTTATAAGGCACAGCAGACAACAACGAGCGGACCATCCACTGACTATAATAAGTGCAATTCAGTTTAAAACATCTGTGTATGAGTTTTGTGGGTCTGCGTTAATTGTAATTCAGTTGACATTTTGTATTTAAGCCTTTTTGATGTAAAGATATTCTTTAATTACTTATTGGTGACCTGGAAGATCACAGAGTATACAGCTAGACACGCAGTCTCCCTCTCTCATATGTGGGGGTCCGTGTTTCTTCTTTACACATTTCCACACCTTTGGTCCAATCTCAAGAAGACTTTTTGCACAAATCTCACTTTGTCAGGAAAATACGCCAGGCTACTTTGGAACTATCAAATTTGGACCCTAAGAGTACCCTGGGGGCCCTTTTTACTACAGTGAAGGACAGTGCCACTTCCCGGAAAATGAAAATGTGCGAAAAGGCAATGTCCTGGATTTGACCAAAGAGATGTCACACATAACACTATGTAACACATTTTTATTTTTATTTTGTTCCTGGGTACAAAGCGTGTTTTCCTAACCCGTTATGCCTAAAAAAAAAATAGAAAATAGCTGTTGTTCCACAAAAACTTTGCTTTTGTGATCAGGACAATGATATTTTAAAATTTGTCTGTTTTCGAGAAAATTCTCGATTCGCATTCAATACTGAGTAGTCTTCTAGAATATTCTTAAACTGTTAGAATTGCCCAGAAGTTTCTAGAATTTTCCAGAATTATCGCAAACTTTCAAGAAACTTTTAGAACTTTCTAGAACGTTCTCGGACTGTCCGATAGTAGTCATACAAGTATAAAAGCACAGGTGACTCGAACCAACATTTCGGTTTATGTTATTTTTTTGATTTGATTTAGATGGCATCAAGAGGTTGCTTGCACCCAGCAGATGCATTTTGCTACGTCTGTGGACAATTTATAAAGATAAGAGCGAGAAAGTATTCCGTGAAAGCATGTCGTAAGATGTGCGAGGCCTACAAGGCATACTTCGGCAAGCCTGTCAGGGATCAAGACAAACCCTGGGCCTCATTTCACATGTGAATATTGCAAGAAAACTCTTGAAGGTTGGTACAGGGGGTGAAAAGAGAGCCATGAAGTTTGCTATCCCGCGAATTTGGCGGCAACCGACTGACCACTCAAGCAACGGCTACTTCTGCATGGTGGATCCTACCGATTCGCCAAGCTGCTGAACAGGACGAAGAAGACGGTTTGGAACAGTTTCGTTGCAGTGGTTCACGGCTTCCTGGGTAATCACAAGGCTGAAAACTACAGTATGTGCAGTTGGTTCGGACTCTCATAATGAATTACGCCAAAATGGGATGCAGAATGTCTCTCAAAGTCCATATCCTTGACGCTCATCTTGACAAATTCAAGGAGAACATGGGAGCTTACTCAGAGGAGCAAGGCGAGCGCTTTCATCAGGATATACTGGACTTTGAACGTCGTTACCAAGGACAGTATAACGAAAACATGATGGGGGACTACATTTGGGGGCTTCTTCGAGAAAGCGATTTGCAGTACAGTCGCAAATCTAGAAAACCTACTCATTTCTGAACCTTTTTGACTGTCTTTGACTATTTACCATGCAAGTGTTGTTCTTTATCAGACCTCATGAACGAAAAGATCAAAATTCCCTTGTTTTGTCACTAGAAATACAAAATTTTCTGGGCTGTGGTCATAAAATCAAAGTTTGTGCTGAATGTAGTCGTTTTTCCATAGGCTTTAGACATAAGCAGTTGAAATATAACTCTTGGAAGCCAGGAACAAAAATTGTGTTACATAGTGTAATTATTGTCTGCAAAACAAACATTACTTTTATGAATGTTGTATCTAGTCATGTTTTTTTTGTACAAACTATGCCTGCAATTGGCAGAGGGTCTCCTGCTGTCAAAGAGAAGGGGGCTGCTGCTAGCAGAGTATTTGTGTGTACATCTCACTGGCCACCTTAATAAAAGGACAAGTGTCTGTGTCTCTGTTTGACTGCTATGTCTCAGTCATTCCAACAGATGGCACACTACAAACATTCGGAGTAGTGCATTTTATTAATACAAATGTTTGCGATGTGCCATCCGTTGGAATGACCAATGCAATGCATGTTACTATTATTATCTAATTATGTTATTAGACTTAAGTGCAGCATTTGACACCATTGACCATTCTATTTTACTGCACAGGCTAGAAAATGGTGTTGGTCTTATAGGCCCCGTGCTCGCTTGGTTCAGTTCTTATTTATCAAATCAATTCCAATATGTACAGAAATGTGCTGACAGTACTCCATCATTATACACAGAAGTTCAATATGGTGTCCCACAGGGCTCAGTACTGGGACCTTTACTGTTTTCACTTTACATGCTTCCACTGGGATCTCTCATTAGGAAACATAATGTTAATTTTCACTCGTATGCAGATGACACCCAGTTATACCTTTCATTTAAATCAAATGAAGTTTCTCCGATGTTGTCTTTAATTAGTTGTGTTAGTGAATTAAAGGAGTGGATGAATGAGAACTACTTGTCTTTAAATACAGATAAAACAGAGATGTTAATTGTTGGAGGGAATGACGCTGATCACAGCAATATTTTGTCGACATTTAACTCAGTTGGAATCCCAATTAATTTTACTGAATCAGCCCGCAATCTAGGAGTTATTTTTGATTCTAGCATGTCATTTAAAGCACATATTACAAAGTTGTCCAAAACATGTTTCTTCCATCTTAAAAATGTTAGGAAATTAAGGCGCTTTCTAAATAAACAGGATTGTGAGAAATTAATTCATGCATTTATCTCTAGTAGGATTGACTACTGCAATGCGGTGTTCACTGGCTGTTCAAACTGTTCTTTATACAGCCTCCAGTTAATCCAAAATGCGGCTGCAAGAATTATTACAAGAACAAGAAAATATGAACACATAACTCCAGTTCTTAAATCCTCACACTGGCTCCCGGTTAAGTTTAGGGCAGATTTCAAAATCCTCCTTTTAACATATAAAGCATTAAATGGCCAAGGTCCGGCTTACTTGTCTGAACTTATCATGACTTACAAACCTGAGCGCACATTAAGATCTCAAGATGCCGGTCTGCTTATGATTCCAAGGATTGATAAAATAACAGTGGGAGGTCGAGCTTTTAGTTACAGGGCCCCTAAACTGTGGAATGGTCTTTCTGCTTCTATAAGAGATGCCCCTTCGGTCCCAGCCTTTAAATCCCGGCTGAAGACTTACTACTTCAGTTTAGCATATCCTGACTAGAGCTGCTGATTAACTGTACATACTGCATCTCTGTTGTTAGTCATTAGCACTAAAACATAAGTAACATGATAAGTATAATTGAATACTAACCCTCACCTATTCTGTTTCTGTTCTCGGTACTCAAATGTGGCAATTGGTGCCACGGCCCACCTGCCAAGTTGTTTGCCTGCCTATGGTAAAGTCATCCCTGGTGGAGGATCACAGGAATCATGGGAAAGAGGGGTCCTTTCATCGGATTGGCTGGCCCAGCAACGTTTCAGCCGTGGAATGGCCAAATGGGGAGGCAGCTTGACGGATGAGGTCTCCAGCACTCTAAAAATATCAAAATCTTATTATGTGATATCATCTACTGTTAAATTCTGCTCTGTACTTCTAAAATTTGTATTATTATGCTGTATTAAGGATTTGTTCTGTTCTGTGTATTGTATTGTATTGAACCCCTTCTTTTGACACCCACTGCACGCCCAACCTACCTGGAAAGGGGTCTCTCTTTGAACTGCCTTTCCCGAGGTTTCTTCCATTTTTCCCTACAAGGTTTTTTTGGGAGTTTTTCCTTGTCTTCTCAGAGAGTCAAGGCTGGGGGGCTGTCAAGAGGCAGGGCCTGTTAAAGCCCATTGTGGCACTTCCTGTGTGATTTTGGGCTATACAAAAATAAACTGTATTGTATTGTATTGTACTACATGAATTACAAAATAGAATCCAATAGATGGTGCATTGTAAACGTTAATGCTGAGGTCTACGTTGATTACTTTACTTTACTGAAGACTTTAACCGGTTTTGGAGAAGCAGCACAGCTAGCTTGTTGTACACACACATACATGCATATAGTGTAGTGTACATCAGGGGTCCTCAATCACGGTCCTGGAGGGCCGCAGTGACTGCAGGTTTTTGCTCCAACTCAATTCCTTAATAAGAAGCACTTATCGCTTAAGTAACACTTCTGCATCGCTTGTTAAGATTTTGCACCCTTACTGCTTATTTTAGTCTTAAGCAGCCGTGTTCTTGGTATTTTAATTGCTCCTAATTAGCAGTAACATGCAAATGACAAACGAGACCAGCATTTCTCCATTTAGCTTGTTACCACTGACACCTCTGTGTATTTATCACACACTATTGGGTTTAATGAAATACTTGGAAGGAAAGGGAAGAGAAAAAAAGTGAAGGACTGAGAATTACTCCTCCATTTTGGCCTTCAAATCATTTGGATGAGATCCGTAGAAAGGGGAATCTCTCTTTTCAATGTGGCAGACACTTAAGAGAATATCTGGACTCAAACTCATCAAGACCAAAGAGTAACACTTTATTTTAAATATCAAACAAAGTTGAATTCAATTGTTCTCTCGTCCGCTAGATAAGCGGAGTTAAGACACACGCCCTGAAGCTGGCGAGTGAGTGAGGAAGGCCCCTTCCCTCGGCCCGCTGCGTGTTTCTCAGATTCGCACAAATAAATCGGTGCCACAAACGAACTGTGATACATAGCGAAATGAGAGAAGTTGCAGGATCAACCGGAATGTTCAAGCAAATTATAGAAAGAAAGAAAAAAAAAAAACCCGATCTAAATCTGTTAAGCAGTTCTCTCGTGAAAAGCAGACAGACAGACAGACAGACAGACATTGGATTTTCTATTTTATATAAAGTAAACCTTCATAATAATGTGCAGTTAAAGTCTCAACAGCATTTCCGGAGCGCAGTAGATAACTAGAAGAATCTTCACCAAGCAGCTCAGAAAATGTCTGCTGTGTTTGGGTCTCCGTACCTCTGTGAGTCTGACGTGAATGTCATGAAATCAAAGTTCTGAACACGACTGACAGACGAACATCTCAATGACTCCATCAGAGTGAACCTAAGGGGGCTCCACTCCACCAGACACCTCAGTGCCAGTCATCTGACTAACTGAAAAACACATCACACGTGCAACTGGACCTGTGAAGAAAGTGACACAGTGACATGTGACAAAATGACAAATGAAGAAGTCAGATCTGTGGATTTGGAATTGCATTGTTTTGTTTTAATTCAATAGTGTGAGATACACAAGAAAACGCATAGACGTACAAAATACACTTGTGTAGCGTTGCCACATAAAAATGTATATATTTTTTCTTCTTCTCTGTATGTAAAATCCCGTTGTCATTTGAAAATACGGAAGATAAGATAGGCGGGTTGGATAGGGAGGACCTTTTGGGAGGTACAGGTCTGTCATTTACAATTTCTGGGAGTGCCATGGAAACAGACGCACTATTTAAATAGGGGCGCGAAAAGAGAAGGAAGAAAAGGAAGAAAAGACAGCCCGAGTTTTTATGGCGAAGGAGGGAAGGACGTGACCCATCTGAGAGGAGAAAGAGTTGTTTTTGGGGAGCACCACAAGTCCATCGCAGTCTGGGGTGGCCACCTCGAAGATTCCGGATACGCTGAGGCTACCGTGAAAGGGATCAAAAGCAGTGTGAGCCGTAAATCTTTTATTCTCAGATTGGCATGTCTAAGGAACAGGACTACGGGAAATAGGAAAATGGAAAAAAGACAAAATCGAAAGGACGGAGGGGAAAATTCTTGGATATATAATTTTATGCTTTGTGTTCATTGTATATACTGGAAGTGGGGGTGTTGTAAAAATGTAGTAATTATAGTTTTTTGTTGTTGCATTTTTCTCTGTGTGGTTTAGTTAATATCGTTTTTATTATTATAAATCATCTTTCGGCGCTGTGGGAAGGCAGTTTGAGGTTGACCTGCAATCATCAGTATCATTTTTCAGTGTAAACTTAGTGAAGTGTAGCGGATACAATCGTTGCACTTTGCAGGTGAACTAAATATTTTTTGTGATGTTTTAATGCAAAATGTGAGTTGTGGACACCAACATTTTACAGATTTTCAGGCAAAACACGCACATTCAGTTTGTTTGAGTTGAAATAAGCTATGAGAATAAACGTTAGAAAACATGAGGAGCTCTCGGCCATTTTCATTTTGTAAAAGTAGCTCTCAGGGGGAAACAAAAGTTGGAGACCCCCGATTTATACAGTGGGGGGAAATAAGCATTTGATCCCCTGCTGAATTTGTATGTTTGCTCGCTTACAAAGAAATGAACAGTCTGTCATTTTTATGGTAGTTTAATTTTAATGGAGAGAGACAGAAAATCAACCAAAAATCCAGAAAAAAACATCAGTCTATTATTAAAAAAAAAAACTTGCGACGAGACAAGATTTTTTTTTTCCTGCGACGAGACCTTAATGATCTTTTGAAGAGAGACAGAGAGACAATTTCATGTCCCGCGAGACAGACAAGTCACGTCATACTTACAAACTTTGTAAACAAGTACCGTGATAAACATGCAGAGCAGATCAGACATAATGGAAGCAGTAAAATTTGAAAGTCTCAAAAAAAAGAAAAGTAAAGATCGCAGTAGTGCAAACAAACAGAAAATATTAATGGGCAAAATAACAGAACAAAATTCAGATCATGCGGCACGGCAGCAGCAGCTGAACGAGCAAAGAGGAGGTTAAAAAAAACAACTTATTTGATTCCCATTGTACCACCATTGGGTGGCACGGTGGCGCAGTGGGTAGCGCTGCTGCCTCGTAGTTAGGAGGCCCAGGTTCACTTCCCGGGTCCTCCCTGCGTGGAGTTTGAATGTTCTCCCCGTGTCTCCAGTTTCCAGTTTGGTGCATTGGCGGTTCTAAATTGTCCCGAGTGTGTGCTTGGTGTGTGTGTGTGTGTGTGTGTCCTGCGGTGGATTGGCACCCTGCCTGGGATTGGTTCCTGCCTTGTGCTGGCTGGGATTTGCTCCAGCAGGCCCCCGTGACCCTGTGTTTGGATTCAGTGGGTTGGAAAATGGATGGATGGATGTATCACCATTAGAGAGAAGGGTCTCCTTGGGGTGCGTTCCGTAGTGCTCGAGGGGGGTGAAGCCCCCTAGTTATATAAAAGTTATAAATTGTGATCCCCTACAACCCAGCCAGAATTCTGTCTCCCACAGATTGGCTACAATCAATCACAGATACTTTTGATCTCGACTCATGTGTATAAAGCCCATCTGTCCACAGAATCCATTTCTTCCATTCCAGCCTTTCCACCACCATGGGCGAGACCAAAGAGCAGTCAGAGGACATCAGGGACAAGGCTGGAGTGGCCTACAAGACCATCAGCAATTAAACGAAGGCAAAACAAGTTGGTGACTGTGGTGGTCCCAACTGCCTTCAGATCATTAACAAGCTCCTCCCGTGTAAGTTTGGGCTGATCCCTCACACCTTTTTCATGATCATCCTCACCCCATGAGGCAAGATCTTGCATGGAGCTCCAGCCCGAGGGCGATTGATGGTCATTTTATATTTATCTTCCATTTCTGAATAATCACACCAACAGTTGACACCTTCACACCAGGCTTCTTGCTGATGGTCTTGTCGCCTATTCCAGCCGTGTCTCTGATGTCCTTTGACAGCTCTTTGGTCTCACCCATGGTGGTGGGAAGAAATTGATTCAGTGGACAGGTGGGCTTTATACACATCACAAGTTGAGATCAGGAGTATCTGGAATTGATTGATTGATTGGTGATCTGTATGCCACATGGACACACAGCCAATTTGTGGGGTCCAGAATTCTGGCTGGGTTGTATGGGATCAAATCTTTATTTCTCTCAATGACAAGCAAATCAATTTATAACTTTTAAATAATGTGTTTTTTTTCTGGATTTTTGGTTGAAATCTCTCCTTTAAAATGAAACTAACATAAAAATACGAGACTGTTCATTTCTTTGTAAATGAGCAAACTTACAAATTCAGCAGGGAATCGAATACTTATTTCTCCCACTGTAGCAAGAAAATTCCCCCCAACCCCCCTTGCCATCTATAAATCAATGCCAATCTGCTTAGTTCATACCAAACGAGAGTTAAGTCACGTCGGGTGACTCTTGAGGACCCACATTTACCAGCCGTACTGCTTACAGAGATGATGAATCGTCTTATCAGTAACAGCCGGTCCTCAAACTCCAAGATTAATTAAAACACAACACAAGTCGCATTCCCTTCACACAACACCATTGCCCGCCTGTAGAAATATTTTATAGATATGATATACGTAATAAATACCTATGAAGATAGAGATTTGGGGAAAACAAAGAAAATAACCAGCATGAAACTATTCATCTTGCATGACAGCGAGTTCATTACTTATTGTTATACCACAACATATATTTTCCTAGTGACAGGATTTAAAGTTAACAGAGCGGAATGCAAACCCAGAATGGACACGTAAATAACAAATAAACGGAGTGGATATTCACACACAAACACACACACGCTGTCACAATTCAGATTTGCAAGCATATACAATACAATTTATTTTTCGTATAGCCCAAAATCACACAAGGAGTGCTGCAATGGGCTTTAACAGGCCCTGCCTCTTGACAGCCCCCCAGCCTTGAGTCTCTAAGAAGACAAGGAACAACTTCCAAAAAAAAAAAACCCAGCAGGGAAAAAAAATGGAAGAAACCTCGGGACAGGCAGTTCAAAGAGAGACCCCTTTCCAGGTAGGTTCTGCGTTTAGGGGGTGTCAAAAAGAAAAAGGGGGGTCAATACAATACAATACACAGAGCAGAACAAATCCTCAATACAATATAAAAAATAAAAATTTTTGAAGTACGTAGCAGAATTTAACAATGGATAACATCATATAATATGATTTGGATCTGTTAAGAAAGCATATCTGCTGCAACGATGGGCTGCTGAGTAATCTGTGGCTACAAACTGTGTCGGACTTAACTGGTGCGAGTGCCAACAGTCCAGAAAAGGAGGACTGAGAAAAGCGACCGTGCAGCAGGGCCGAGCTCTTTAATAACCCTGTGTTGTAAACAGCTGGCAGCTAATTGGCAGTTACATTCTGTGCCATCTTCACCACCCTCTGCAGTGTGCTTTACCACCTTGAACTGAGCAGGTGCCGTGCCAGGATGTGATACAGCCAGTGACGATGGACCCCGCTGTTCACCTGTAGACACATCTGTGAGTGGAGATTGAGAAAATCTGAGGGACGGTCAGATGTCCGTGGAGATAAAGGCATCGGCGAGCCTTTTTAACAAAAGACGAAATGCGACTTTCCCACTTCAACAACAATTTACAGTCGTATGAAAAAGTTTGGGAACCCCTCTCAGCCTGCATAATAATTGACTCTCCTTTTAACAAAAAAAGATAACAGTGGTATGTCTTTCATTTCCTAGGAACATCTGAGTACTGCAGTGTTTTCCGAACAAAGATTTTTAGTGACGCAGTATTTAGTTGTAGGACATTAAGTCAAATGTGAAAAACTGGCTGTGCACAAATGTGGGTCCCCTTGTCATTGTGCTGATTTGAATGCCTGTCACTGCTCAATGCTGATTACTTGGTTAGATGAGCTCGTTAAGTCTTGAACTTCATAGACCGGAGTGTCCAATCATGAGTAGTCAAAGGTATTTAAGGGGGTCAATTGCAAGTTGTGCTTCCTCCCCTTCAACTGTCCTCTGAAGAGTGACGGACAGCATGGGATCCTCAAAGCAACTCTCCAAAGATCTGAAAACAAAGATTTTTCAGTCTCCTGGTTTAGGGGAAGGCTACAAAAAGCCATCTCAGAGGTTTAAACTGTCAGTGTCAACTGTTAGGAATGGAATCAGGAAATGGAAGGCCACAGGCACAGTTGCTGTTAAACCAACCCAGCAGGTCTGGCAGACACAATCCCTCCTAATCCACTAACAGATGTGTTTGGTGGGCTCCCAGAGGGGCTTAAAGTGGAGAAGGACAGACAAATTAATCACCATTACTACAACATTGACATGTAGACTTGTCTTGCTCAACTGGAAGAATCCTAACTCTGCTCTTTTAAGTCAGTGGGTAACTGATGTCATACATCTCCCTATTATAAAAGAAAATCTTGAGATGAGACCATAGATTTTTTTTCAAGTCCCGCACTCCTCTCCACCATTTCCAGTTTATGGCCCACACCCGCAGTCTTCTCACCTCTCATTCACATGAATGCTTTTGTCAGACACACACACAGTTCCTGCGCTCTCAGCTCTTGTAAATTTTATTGTTTTCCTCACTTTAAGTACCCAATAAAAGAAGATGTATTATGTCCAAATCTTAAGGAACAATTTCATCCCAAAGGGTTATCAACAGAAAAAATGGCCACACGGGCAATCCTAGCACCGAGAAACAATGAAGTCAAACGAATTAATGCAAAAGTTGTCGACCGGTTACACGGCACATTGGTTAAATGCGTATCAACAGACTCTGCTGAAACAGTTGGAGGTGATGGTGTGGAACATCATCTTACAATATCCATCCATCCTCTCCCGCTTATCCGAGGTCGGGTCGCGGGGGCAGCAGCTTGAGCAGAGAGGCCCAGACTTCCCTCTCCCCAGCCACTTCTTCTAGCTCTCCCGGGGGAATCCCAAGGCGTTCCCTGGCCAGCCGGGAGACATCATCCCTCCAGCGTGTCCTGGGTCTTCCCCGGGGCCTCCTCCCAGTTGGACGTACCTGGAACACCTCACCAGGTAGGCATCCAGGAGGCATCCTGATCAGATGCCCGAGCCACCTCATCTGACTCGTCTCGATGTGGAGGAGCAGCGGCTCTACTCTGAGCTCCTCACCCTATCTTTAAGGGAAAGCCCAAACACCCTGCGGAGGAAACTCATTTCAGCCGCTTGTATTCGCGATCTCGTTCTTTCGGTCACTACCCATAGCTCATGACCATAGGCGAGGGTAGGAACGTAGATCAACCGGTAAATTGAGAGCTTTGCCTTACGGATCAGCTCCTTTTTCACCACGACAGACCGATGGAGAGCCCGCATCACTGTGGATGCCGCACCGATCCGCCTGTCAATCTCACAGTCCATTCTTCCCTCACTCGTGAACAAGACCCCGAGATATTTGAACTCCTCCACTTGGGTCAGGATCTCTCCCCAAACCCGAGAGGGCACTCCACCCTTTTCCGGATGAGGACCATGGTCTCGGATTTGGAGGTGCCGATTCTCATCCCAGCCGCGAACCGATTCAGAGAGAGCTGAAGATCACGGCCTGAAGAAGCAAACAGGACAACATCATCTGCAAAAAGCAGTGACCCAACCCTGAGTCCACCAAACCAGACCCCCTCAACACCCTGGCTGCGCCTAGAAATTCTGTCCATAAAAGTTATGAACAGAATTGGTGACAAAGGGCAGCCCTCGGCTACAGAAGCTGGCTCAACTTACAATATCACGTACAATATCTACAACGGTTAACACCGTCTGGTCTTCCATGGGCCAAATTACTGTTGAAAGAAGGCCGTATCGTAATGTTAGTGCGTAATTTATGTCCGAGTGATGCAATAGGACAAGATTACTTGTATTCAAAATCCGTCAAACAATTCTGTAAAATTTTAACAGGCAACAAGAAAGCTAATGTAGTACAACTTCAGGGGATAACATGAGACACTAAAGGAGATCTTGATATGCCATTCGTATTCAAACGTTTGCAGTTTCCCATTAAAATAGCTTTTGCTATGACAATTAACAAATCACAGGGACAAACATTCAAAAAAGTCAGTTTATTAATTGGAGAGAAAAAAATTATATTCACTCACGGGCAGTTATACGTTGCATTGTCACGATGCAACTACAAACACAGAATCAAAATTCAATGTGATATTCAAGAAATGTAAATTCCAAAAAATGTTTTTACTTAAGTTTTACAGTAAAAGTGTAAATTTAAAAAATATTTGCATGTTAATTTCAAAGCGAAACAGAACAAAAACATTTAACACAACGAATACCTCTAACGCAACATAAAACCATTTTCTTTCAATTTATTACGTTTTACTGTTTTTCACTATAGTTAATTACTCGCTGTAAATAATGTAAAATAGTCAGGTCTATTATGCCTATGGAACAACTCCCATTAAATTAACAATCTGTTTAAATTGTACACCTGCTTCCCCGTACGTGAGCGGCAAAGTCGTGAAACGGCTAGCATTTAGTGCCCGCCCAGGGGGTTGGCGAGTGAAGTGAGCAGGGGGCAGAGCCCCCTAATTATCTAAAATTGAAAAAAAAAAAAATCAAGTTCTCGCTTAGAGGATCTGGGCAAACCTTTTTCAAAACCTGACAGGATCTGATCAATAACATGTTAGAATAAGCAATTATACTGAGGAAGTGGATCCTCTCCCCTCTTTTTCTATTCTATTCTGATTCACTTAGTTATTTACATATTTTTTATTATTATTAAAGTGCGACTCTGCTGACCTTGCTCTCTTTCTCATGGGTGGGGGGTCAATGTGTTTCTAAGCTGTTTTGTCAAACATGACTTGCATGTATGGATTTTTTTATTTTAATAAAATAAAATATAAAAAGGAAAAATAAAATGTAGCTAGATTAATAATTAAAGTTCATCCATGCTAAGGGAGGCGTTATTGAAACAGAAAGTGGCAACTTTAAAGGAGGGGGATGATCTCTCTAACAATTTTTTTTCTTCAAAGAAAAGATGAAAAGATCTGCTGACAAATACATAAAGAAAGAATAAAGAAATGTTCAGTTGTAGCCTCCGTTGCCCCTTTACAAAACACACAAGCATCACTTCCATCAAGGAGCGTTTTATTAACCGAATGTGTAATATTCTAAAGTGCCATTCTCCGATTTTGTTATTAATTAAAGAAAAGTTCCTTACTGAGCGACGTTTTTTCCTTTGTTAAGCGGACCGTTGAAACGTTACGGGAGGGTCATTTTTTTGCCTTATAAAATTAATATTACAGCTCTTGTTAAATATGTTAACTCCATCAATCATCCAACCCGCTATATCCTAACTACAGGGTTACGGGGGTACCCACTGCGCCACCCCATGTTAACTCCCTTTAGAAATCTGTCCAATAAGAAAGCTTCTATAACGGTGTCCCTGCTTTTAATTAAACCACCTACAGTAGGATAGATTCACGTAGCATTTTATATTATCTTACTGGAAGGAAAAAAAAATTCCAAATTTTCAGTGAAAATCAGAGTAGCCCATCATATGATTATTACCAAATATTTAAAGCATCCACCCGTTCATAAACCAAAATAGTTAATACAACATTAGGCTCGTGGGTTAAACTAATCACGTTATAGTAAAACAATATGATTATAAAACCTGTAGAAAAAGACAAATTTAAAACTGAATGAAAATGCCTCCGACTCACCTGTAAGCTCTCCTTTAGCTGCGGAATCAACACCTTGAATCGGTGCACCGGGTCGAAGTCTTGCTGCTGCTGCTGCTGCTGCTGCTGTTGTTGCTGCTGTTGCTGTTGCTGCTGCAGCGCGGCTCCCTGGAGATTCGGCTGAACTCCGACATGCCCGATCTGAGGCGCCTGAGGAGGTAATGGCGGAGGCTGTTGCTGTTGCTGTTGCTGTTGTTGCTGCTGTTGTTGTTGTTGCTGCTGCGGTGGCGGTGGTTGTTGCGGCTGAACGACTTGATTCGCCGGATTCATTTGTGCCGCCATGTTTGCATCCGCTGCTCACAACGCGAAGCTTTTCGATCACGTCATATCCGCCTAAGTGTCTTCCGAGTAGCGTTCTAGGACGTAGTACTGCCACCTGCTGTTTGGAGGAGGTGGAAATGACTAGCGAAGCCTCTCTATTATTACCGTGCTATCGCTACGCGACCCGCGCGCGCATGCGTCTTGAAAGCGTACTGCATCGGACACTTTTACGGTGCAGACCGATCTGTTTTTACACGTGCGTGAACGCGTGCGTGAAATAATAATCGAGCCGATTTGACACCGCCTGCATGCACTACACGTTGTCTAAGCCTGATTGATCCTGAACAGAATCTCCATAGGGACGCGGATTAAGGTGGGTATGGGCCCCTAGGTTACTCTTTGTGTGGCCCCCTGTTGCAGAGGATATAGACAGCCCCACTTACTTACAATGCTTTACCAGAAAAATAACATTTTTAATACCACGTGTAATAGCATGCTGGAAATATTCCAGAGCCAAAATGCACCCACTCGGGGTGCAGTAGGATAAACAAACATCCGCAGAAATACCTTGACAGCCTTTACTATAAATAGCAACTCCACAGATAAAAGGCATTAACAGTGGATCTGCAAGTTAATAACCGCTTTTAGCTTTCTAAACCAACAGGTGCAAAAACAGCAGTAGTTTACAGGCCAAACTATATTACTGAGGCAATATCACAAATATCAAATAAAACAAGATCCAGTAACACAAAGTAATAACACAATAGCATCACAATCATATGGCAAATATACATTTTCCTACCTTTAGAAGATTTTCTTCCTTGTTTTCCTGAAAGAGAAGTCCTTGATGAGGCTGGTAAAATCCAGTTTGCGCAGAATATCACTTTCAATGGACATCGGAGACAGGCGATTCAGTCTGTTATGGCCCATTGTGGATCTCAGTCCGTTTTGAAAATGAACGCTCCCCGCTAGCATTCATTACAGGCAAAGTCATAAATATCTGGAGAGCTATATCAACATTTGGAAAAACGGACTGTAATTTTCTTCCTTGTATAAGTTGCAGCATTGACCTTGCTGAGATGTCCTTGTTTTCTTTAATAAATTCTCTGAATTGTCCAATTTCATCCACAAAATCTTCCTCCAGATCACCCGCATATTTCTTCTGAAGATTAGCCTCTCCAGTTTGAAGATCTTCTACAGAGATGGAGGAAATTTTGTTCAAAAATCCAAACATCTGCTCAGTGTCTTTGTAGGAGTGATACCTCCGGTCCAGTTCGGCAACGAGTCGGCTGTGACTGCAATAAAACCTGTTGCCTCGGCCTGATCGCTCACAGTCAGATTCAGTGGATTCATCTGCTGGTTGTTTTCCTTTTTCTGTGCCTCTGTGTGTCCACTTTGTAGTGTTGGGACACAGTTGGGGTGACATGTTCTTTGTACCACTCCTCCCAAATTTGTCAAACTCATCTTGCAGGCCGGCTACATAATTCCTCAATGACCTAATGAGATCAACAGCGTTACATAAATCCAAATCAACTGCCTGCAGAGCAGTGCTAGTCTTGTCAAAGCGTTGCAGTATGCGGTGCCACATGTTACACAAAAAGGAAATCTCTAGTTTGTCCATCTTCGTGCAGTGCGTCCTGGCTTCATCCCGAGCAGTAAGGGTTTGGTTTGCGTCATCAGCTAACTTTTGCAGTGATGGGCGTAGTTCTGATGCAGTGCTTTTATTGCTAGTGTGTGTGCCAACCATCTAGTGTCTGAAAAGCCTTTCAAAGTCTCTAACCTGCGGATCAGCATTTTGGAAGATTCGACAGCCTTGAAATATCCAGTCAAGTTAGGGATTTTCTTTAGCAGTTCTTGGTTACCCTGTTCTTTCAGTTGTTGTGCTTTTCGTTTTTGTGCTCCACTACAGTCATATGAAAAAGTTTGGGAACCCCTCTTCATTCTTTGGACTTTTCTTTCTCATTGGCTGAGCTTTCAAAGTTGCAACTTCCTTTTAATATCTGACATGCCTTATGGACACAGTAGGATTTCAGCAGTGACATTAAGTTTATTGGATTAACAGAAAATATGCAATATGCCTCATAACAAAATTAGACAGGTGCATAAATGTGGGCACCCAACAGAGATATGACATCAATACTTAGTGGAGCCTCCTTTTGCTCCTTTGAGCCTCGAGACGCTGTCCTCCTGTAGCCTTTGATGAGTGTCTGGATCCTGGATGGAGGTATTTCTGACCCCATTCTTCATACACAATCTCTCCAGTTCAGTTCAATTTCATGGACAGCCTGCTTCAAATCATCCCACAGATTTTCGATGATATTTAAGTCAGGGGACTGTGACGGCCATTCCAGAACATTGTACTTCTCCCTCTTCATGAATGCCTTTGTAGATTTCCAACTGTGTTTTGGGTCATTGTCTTGTTGGAATATCCAACCCCTGCGTAACGTCAATTGTGTGACTGAGTCTTGAACATTATCCTGAAGAATTTGTGGATATTGGGTTGAATTTATCCGACCCTCGACTTTAACAAGGGCCCCAGTCCCTGAACTGGCCACACAGCCCCACAGCATGATGGGACCTCCACCAAATTTGACAGGAGGTAGCAGGTGTTTTCTTGGAATGCGGTGTTCTTCTTCAGCCATGCAAAGCACTTTTTGTTCTGACCAAAGAACTCCATTTGTGTATCATCAGTCCAAAGCACTTTGTTCCAAAATGAATCTGGCTTGTCTAAATGAGCATTTGATACGACAAGAGACTCTGTTTGTGGTGTGAGTGCAGAAAGGGCTTCTTTCTCGTCACCTTGCCATACAGATGTGCTGAATGGTAGAATGATGTACAGATACACCATCTGCAGCGAGATGTTCTTGCAGGTCTTTGGAGGTGATCTGTGGGTTGTCTGTAACCATTCTCACAATCCTGCCTCTGCATATGCCACTCCTGTATTTTTCTTGGCCTGCCAGACCTGAGTTGGTTCAACAGCAACTGTGCCTGTGGCCTTCCATTTCCTAATTCCATTCCTAACAGTTGACACTGACAGTTTAAACCTCTGAGATGGCTTTTTGTAGCCTTCCCCTATACCAGGAGACTCAACAATCTTTGTTTTCAGATCTTTGGAGAGTTGCTTTGAGGATCCCATGCTGTCTGTCACTCTTCAGAGGAGAGTCAAAGGGAAGCAAAACTTGTGATTAACCACCTTAAATACCTTTGACCACTCATGATTGGACACTCCTGTCTGTGAAGTTCAAGGCTTAACGAGCTCATCCAACCAAGTAATCAGCATTGAGCAGTGACAGTTATTCAAATCAGCACAATGACAAGGGGACCCACATTTGTGCACAGCCAATTTTTCACATTTGATTTAATTTCATACGACTAAATACTGCGTCACTAAAAATCTTTGTTCAGAAAACACCGCAGTACTCCGATGTTCCCAGGAAATGAAAGACAAGCCACTGTTATCTTTGTTGTTGAAAGGAGAGTCAATTATTATGCAGGCTGAGAGGGGTTTTCAAACTTTTTCATATGACTGTATCATATTTTCTTTCGGGCATTTTGCCGATATGCTGTCCAGTTACCCAGAATAACACAGTGGTGTGGTATGAACTCAAAACAAAATGAACTTTAACCGGGTCACATCTACCCAATCAGCTGTCTAAATTTAAAATGTTTCTTATTGGCCAATGGGCATCAGAGAGGCGGTTTTCATTTAGTAAATTAAAAAAATAATTAAAAATAGTTTGGCCAATCTCAGGCCCCGGCACATGTGGCGCCCCTAGGCTGCAGCCTATGCCAGCCTGTGCATTAATCCGCGCCTGGCTGTAGCCTATCTCTGCAAGCATAGCAGGAACAATACCTGAGCAGGGTGGCAGTCCATCGAGAGGCCACTTTACTGTTGCCAGTCCACCCAGTCTGCCTACATGTCTTTGGGGAGAAATCCATCCACTGACTCAGAGAGAACATGCAAACTCCACACGAGGAGGACGTGAACCCCAATCGCCTTACTCCAAGGCAGCAGTGCTACCACTGTGCCATGAATTATTAACAATTTTTAAATAGAATTGTCTTCATTCTCTCCTGTCTCCAGGGGCTCAAGAGTATTTCCCATAACTGAACCCGTCCTTTTAATGAGCTTCATTTCCGCCATGTTAGGGGCAGTTTGGTGGTTCCTGGGGTCAGACATGTCACCTCACACCCTCAGGGGACTTTTATGTTATCTCTGCTGCCTGTCTGCATGGAGCTTGCAGGTTCTCCTTATGTTAAAGTAAGTATCCAGTCCTAAAGACGTGCATTCAGTCAAGTGCAGTTGTTTGTTTTATAGTGCCTTACAATATACTGGCATCTCATCCAAGAATGGCAGACTCTGCCCAGCAATCCTGAACTGGATTAGACGTCATTGGGAAAAAAGACGGTTGGACATTTAAATGTTTCTCTGTCCCTCAATCTTCTGACTTCCTTATTCCAGTTCAGGCTCACGGGGTGGCACTGCAGCCTGTCCAGGCAGCACTGGGCACAAGGCAGGAAAATAATAATAATAAAGGCCAAATCATTGTGACAGCCACACTTACACTCCTGCAGGCACAATTAGGATGTGGGAAAACCACAGGAGAACCCAAAGGACACTCACAAGTACGGGGAGAACATGCAGAATTCTCACAGACAACGACTGAACCCGAGACCCTGACACAGCTGTGCTGCACCACCATGCTGGAGGCTCTTTAATCCTATCTCAGGATCCCAAAGAGCTGGAGTCTTCAGCATGTTTGTACATAGTTAGGCACTCACTCATGGGGGGCAATTAAGGGTGACCATTGTGGACCACCAGGAGGCGTAGCGCTCCCCAAACCCCGACACAGACAGGCTGAGACACAAGTTCAATGTTTTATTCTTCAGCTGGGATGTGTTTTCTGTTGCTCCCAACTTCACAGCACAGTGCAGAACATTACAAAACACCAAATACTATGACACACAGCCCTTTCTTCTTCACCGCCACTCCTCCTCCTCCTCACAAGCTTTGTCCTCCACCTCCCAACTCTGGCTTGTCGCTGTAAGGCTGGCAAGTCCTTTTTTTGGGGCACAACCCAGAAACCCCCTGCCACCTGGCTCCTCCATTTTCACAGCACCCCCTGGTGTTGCCACGGTGCCCAGCAGGGCTGAGATAAAGAACTCCAAGTCCCACAGTGCCTTCCCTCATCCTTCCATTTCATGGGCATCCCAGCCAGGTAGGGTTGCCTGACTGAGTGTGTGGGATGGTTGAGGTAAACCACACCTTGATAAAAAGATGACATCCCTGGATTTGAACCTCACGCCACAGAGCGGTGAGGCAGCCGTGTTAACCAGCTCTTGTTAAGCCGTATTTTGCCACTCACCTTTAAATCAACACATAATAATGTGAAGAGCCCACCCACTGATGCCCCTTAAGTTAAGTAACTGATCTTCAGCCTTACCCTCCACACAAACGACTTAAGTGGCTGGTAATAAACCTGCAGCCAGTGTGGCTCTCCAGGATCCAAGGTGGATGCCTTCTACAGCTCGTTATTTTTAGTGTGTTGCCCTCTTGATGCCCACAACCTTTATTGTTTAATGCTTTGCTTAACAATACACAATAAGTATAAGTAGTGTTACCAGTGGGGGACGTTGCAGCAGCCCCCAAACCCCAGGCACAATCACACAGACACAAGTCCCAGGTGCAGAACATAAGGTTCATTATTGTAAATTACCTTCCCAAAAGGCTCCTTTTAATAAACACCAACACACAACTAAATTCTCCAACCCCGCTTCTCTCTTGCTTCTCCTCCACTCCTCACCCCAACTCGCCTGGATGAGGTCAAGTTGCTCCTTTTATCTTGGACCGCGGAGTACGTCCAGTGGTAGGGCATGGAAGTGTCCCCCCGGGGTCAACCGTAAGCCCCAAAACATTGGGAGGTTAAATCCCTGCAGCTCCCCCCAGAGGCACCCCCAGTACAAGGCTGCCCTATGGGACTACAGTTCCCAGCATGCCTTGTGGGTGCCCATACAGTTATCATCACCCAGGGAGACTGCCACCTAGTGTGTTGGGGGAGCATGCAATCCTGCCAGGTTGTCTTCCCCTGTTTTTCCACTACATTGGCCTCCCGGGCGAGTATTGTTCCTTGGTCCAACCTTGCCAGGATGCCAGTGTACCCAATGCTACACTGGCATCTTCAGCTTGCTTCCTGGTTAAGGTGGAATGATCTTCCCTCAGTTTTTTGTGCCTTTGCAGGGATGGCCTCCAGTCCAGGCAATGAATCTTGCCCCGTCCCAGCCGCGATACCTGCTCATGTGTGCCATCCATTGCAGTAGTTAAGAACAGGCAGCAGGCCAGTCCAAACCATTGAACCTGCAGTGGACTCAGAAAGTCTTCAGATCCTTCATGTTCTGCACACTCTGCTGTGTTGTAGTCTTCATGTCAAAGGGGATAACTTTGCCATTTTGTTTTGTTTGTCAATCTACACTCAATAACCCATAATGACAGAGTGAGAATGTGTGATCAGAAAGGTCTGCAAATGTATCAGAAATCCAAAACTGGAAGCTCTCATTCCTAAAAGTATTCAGAGCCTTCAGTGTGGCCCTCTAGATTGGGCTCAGAGCGCCTCCTGGCTGATTTTATTCTCCTTGATTGGAGTCCACTGGTGCTAAACCATTTGTACCCGTGTATAGAAGGTCCCACAAGTCACATTGCATGTCAGGCTAAAAAAAAATCAAGTCATGAAGTCCAAAGGTGCTCTCCTGTGGTGGGACACAGATCAGGGTAAGAAGATGAGGCCATCTGTGAAGCTCTGAGTGCCCCCAGGAGCACAGTGGGCTCCATCCTTGTGAAATAGAAAACATTTGGAACCACCAGGACTCTTCCATCCTGCCAACCTGAGCAACTGAACAAGAAATGTCACTCAGTGGTCACTCAGAGCTTTAGAAGTTTTCTGCTGAAACTGAAGAACCTGTCAGAAGGATGACCATCTCAGCAGCACTCCATCAATCAGGTGTTTATGGTAGAGTGGCCACATGGAAGATACTCTTTAGTAAAAGGCATGTGACACTTTAAAGAACTGAGAACAAAAGATATTCTCTAATCTGAAGGGAGAAAAAAAAAATGAACTCTATGGGCAAAACTCCAAGCACCATGTCTGGTGAAGACCAAGTGCTGCCTAATACCATCCCTATGGTGAAGAATGGAGGTGATAGCATCACAATCAGGGAGACTGTTCAGAATGGAGGAAATGTAGACAACTACAGACAGTTCCTTGAAGAAAACCTGCTCCAGAGTACACACTACCCAAGACTGGGGTGATGGCTCACCGTTCAGCATGACAATGACCCAAAGCATATGCAAAAACAGCGCTGGAGTGGCATTGGGATCAATCTTTGAGTGCCCAGCCAAAGCCCAAATTTAAACCCCATAAAACACTGGGTGACGAGACCTGAAGATGGCCGTTTATAGACCCTTCTTATCCAGTCTAATGGAGATTAAGAGGAACTGCCAGGAAGAATGAGATGAACTGCTCAAATCCAGGTGTGCCAAGCTTGTAGAGACTTACCCAAGAAGACTCAAAGCAGGGATTTCTGCCAAAGTCACTTCTATATAGCACTGAATTACAGGTCTGAATACTTCGGTGAGGGGAGATTTCACTTGTGGATTTTTTAATAAATCATGTTTTCACTTTGTCATTATGGGTTATGGACTGAAGACTGATGGGCAAAACTGGCAAATGTATCCATCTAAAATGAAATCTACAACACAAAAACAGTGTGCAGAAAATGAAGGGGTCTGAATACTTTACCCACTATGTGATATATGATAAAGGGAGGTACATTTACCTAAAAACATCATTTTAATGTGTAAATGGTCATTTTAGCTTTCTTACATTTACCATTCTGAATAGTTTTAACTTCTGTGTTTTAAACAAGTTAAAATTTGGAGTTGACTTCATCCACTTTATTTACTTGGATTTCATGCCCTCAAAAATTTAATAACATTTTAAAAAAAAATCAACGTTTAGTTCACCGTTAGGTATGCAAAAATCACGTAAGGTGTCAAAACCGATAAATGAAATCTAAAAATGTTAAAGATCTTAATAGGAAAGGATCCAAGTCCTTCCAAAACATTTTGGATCGAATACGTACAAACATCTTCACATTTCCTCTGGTGGCAGAACATTGCGTAATTCCATTTAAATTGCAGTCAGACCTTTCCGAAATGCGGTGGAAAACGGCGCACCGGAATAGCGAGTCGAACCCAAGTCTTCATAGCCGTGCAGCCGCAGCGCTAACCACTGAGTTACTCGCGCCTCGGTCTGATGCGCTAGGTTAGGTGTCTACATATATGCCTGATGATTAGCGCGTGGTTCCGCCGCTTATTTTTCAGACGAAGTCGATAAATCCAATCATACTTATACGAATGCTAATTTATAGAGCTATTAAAGAGGTTCGCTATCCTTTTTATTTAACTGAAGTATTTATTTTATTGTAACTGCGCGTTTATTTTTCCTCAGGCATCACAGCCTGAACCAGTTACGAGGTCCTTTGTTGACGGCGGACGGAGCGCCTTCAGTGAGTGGTTCCTGCTGGGAACTCCAGTGTGAGAGAAGACGAGGAAAGTTTGGAAGGAATCGAGCTTAAAACTTGTAAGGTTTTAACATAGGCGCGACTGTAGGGAGTGCTAAAGTTGACGTCTGACGAGGAACGGGTGCCTTCGATTCAGACGGCCGGAAATGGCACCCACCATCCAGACTCAAGCCCAGAGGGAAGACGGGCACAGGTGAGTGCCGTTGGGAGAATGGAAACGCCGTGCGGGGTTGCGTGTTGATCGCTGCGCTGCGCCGCGTTGTGTATTCACGGGTGTTTTTTGAGCCCTGCGGTTCTTTCTCTGGTCTGAGCTCCCGGATTCTGGGGTGCTAAGTTAACCGCCTTCATTCAGGTGTCCCCCCCCTCCTCTGGTATCTGTATCTGTTGTGCCGTGCATTTCAGCATCGGGGCACCTAAATGTAATAGTCATTTAATATTTAGTTATGTAGATTTATGTGCACGTAGGCAAACCGCACACGTTTAACTTCAAGTTTACTAAATCTCAGTTTTAAAGGAGAATCATATTAAGTTCACTGCCAGGTAGCAGTATATGCCAGCTTTGAATGAATTTAGCCGGTTTGCACTTTTTAAAAAGGAATATGAGGCAAGTAACAGAGCCCCAGAAATTCCAAGCAGTCTGAACGAATTACTAGGGCATCGGTGACAAGACTGAAAGCCAAATTTTAGGGCTGCCCAGTGAACCGGATGTTAATTCAATTACAATAACGACGGCAGCGATCTTTCCGAGTCTCTCATCGCTTGTCATATTAAATGAGTGGTGTGATAGGCACAATTGCTGTATGTGCGATATATGAGTATAAAATGCGTATGATAAGAATATATGCTGTATGTTTGGGTTGCCATGATACCAGAATTTCCAACTTCGATGCAATACTTAGAAAAGTACTGAAATCTGATACTATTTTTGATACACAGTACTGTACATAATGTAACTCAATACAAATGTTTATTTAAATGAATTGCAATTCTTAAAGTCTGAACGTTAATTTAAAAAGTAATAGAAATAATATCAATTAAATGCAAATACTTTAAAGTGCAATCTGTTGTAAAAGATAAAGTTCAGTAAAGGAGTTTAAATCTGGTCACTTTTTTTTTTTTTTTTTACACATTGATGAAACCAAATCCTGTCATTGAGGTAGTGCAGCGAGATGTTACAAATGTAATTAAATGTTATTTGTATTGCAATCTTTTGTAAATATTATACATAAAGTATTAAATCAAACATTAAATAGTCAAGTAAAAAGAACACACTCACAAGGCTGCCTTGTTTATATCCAAACAGCGCACTTTGCATTTTTCTGTAAGTAAACTTAAATGTCCTTATAGTTTCCAACTTTGCCCCCCCCCCCCATCCCCCCAAGAAAGAACAGCATGTTGATGTGCTCTTTTTTCTGTTATGTTGCCACATGCTCCTCTTGGGCTGCCAATGTGCCCGGTTGTGCTAAATACTCGCTCTGAAGCACAGCTGGAAATATATGAGCATCCTCAAGTAGTTCACACACGTGCACTGTTTATGTAGTTGAGCAGTGAAAAGTTATAGCACTTTACATTATATAGTAAATGTGATGAAATATAAGTTTAAAAATCACACATAATAAAAAAGTAACGAAGTATGATGGCACACGTCATGGTGAGGGTTTTAAAATCGAGGGAGTGATAGAGCCCAAGTGCTATAAACTGTCCCAAAGGTTAAAATAATTGAAGACCCCTGTCTTAATGCATTACATGTTGAATTGGCTACAACAAATGTTAACCTGTAGACAGAATAACTGTCACATCCCACCCAAAAGCAACAGTTTTTAGGCTGATATTTAGTAATGTTTGAAATTTAGAAATAAGATACCTTTGGCAATTCTTTGTATTGACGGCTGCCAAGTGTTTGACTAAACTCGCTGTGTTCTTCCTTTTAGTTGGCAGGAGCAAATCTTGCCTACAGGCTTTCATGTATCTGGTGGCTTTCCATCCCCATTTGCCTCAAAGCCAAAGTGTTTGTGGATGCCACTCCTGCTGTCCTCCTTGTCAGTTACTAGAAGTGTGCTGCGGAAGTAACCATCTGTGAGCGGATGGAAGTGGGGCTGCAGCCGAGCCCATTGGTAGCCTACAAGGCTCAAGTGCCAAAAGCCAAGGAGAACCAGAAGTGCATTCATAAGCAGGCTGTAGAATCAGTACTGTGAAAAATGAGTATTGAAGTAATTGTAAAAGGTTAAAATCAATATTTTGATACCATTGACAACCCTACTGTATATATAACAATATAGAAAAACGGATAAAAAATCATTTCTTTCCCAGTTGCTACTATTAAAATGTAACATTTTGTGATTTTGTCATCCATACCAATCTTGTGGATCTTGCAAACCTTTCTGGACTTCACATCACATTTTTTCCCCTTGAAAGCGAGAGCCTGTGTATCCGTAAGGAACTTCAATTTTAGAAAGCCAAAATCTGTAATGGGAACCACAGTTTTATTCTGTGATTTTTAGCTGATAAAGCCCACTGTCACAGCCATTTCATATTAAATTGCACATCTAGTCCACGCATTGTCATAAATCTTTCAAGTCTTTCTCTGTTTATGTTGTTGCAAAAGCAGGGCTGTGGAGTTGGAAGCAACTATTGCATTACCAGAGTTGGTAAAAATGTACTGACGCAAACTAAATGTAAATTGTAAAATAATGTGTTATTATTTCCTTGTAGCATTTTGTTTAAAATGTAATCTTTTTATTAAGTTTTGTCTTACAATGTTACTCAATGTTTGTAACTTCTTTAGTAAATAATATGCTTTAATAAACTTTAACAGGCTAGGGTGCTAAAAAGTAGCTTGCTGATTCAAGTTTGCAGAGATGTAGTGCTTTGTATCTGGTATGTTGTGTGCTTTCAGTCAGCATTGTAAATATAGAATTGTCCAAAAGTTTGGGGTCACCCGGAAATGTTCATGTTTTTAATCGGAGTTCATACCTTTTTATGTAGATACCGTTACATTGATTTTAAAATATAGCCAAGGCATTACTAGTGTGTAAAATATGCCATTACTGCTTGAAATGGCTTGTTTTTAATTAATTAATTTAATTAATTTTTCACATGTGAACTGCAAAGCAGTCATTCTTTCAGTGTTTTAGTGGTCAATCAGCTCCCTTAGCTTATCCTTAATGAGGCCTGTTTACATGCTAACTGGTTATTAGAGAAACCTTTGGAATTGCATTAGCATCATTAATTGCCCATCTGGGCCTTGCTTGTCTTTTTTTCTATACTGGTTACATCAGTCGGACATTGGCACCTATGTGTGAAATCTTGAACAAGCTGTTTCAGGGCAGACTGCCAACCTCTCACTGCCACATGAACAGACTCCATTCTGCCAGAGGGGAAGAGAAAAAAAAATCAGATTGGCATATTTCTTTGTAAAGCTGCCTCATTTTGGCAATTTCTGAACCCAGAGCTGGACTTTAGGAATGCCAGGACTCAGGCTGGTCGATGTGATCTCAAATCGATATCACAATTAATTGAATATTTTACCTCAGTTATGATTAATGAATTATTATTTTGTTTGTTTTTTGCTCTCATAGTTCACTGACAAGGTTTATATTGTAAATATGCTCAACTATTCAACCTTTGATTTTTATTTTTCCCCAATGAAACAGTGTGTGTCTTGTCTTTGTGCTTTTAAAATAATTAGTGGAAACACACACAGATGAAGTGTTTATAATTATGTTTCCTGCCTTACGCCCTGTGTTGGCTGGGACTGGCTCCAGCAGACCCCTGTAACCCTGTAGTTAGGATATAGCGGGTTGGATAATGGATGGATGGAATTCAAAGCACACATTGTTTGAAATAAAGTATCTTATGTAAAAAGTCACATTTTCGTTTTAATGTCAAAAGCAAGTTCCCTAACAAGGAAGAAAATAAATAGCTTGCATTTCTTGCAAACAAAATAAATTATTTTAAATATTGCCATGTGAAAAAATATAAAATAGCTTGAATCTCTTGTAAACATTGTTTTAAGTAAAGCCATGTCAAAAGGAGAAAATGCATCTCTTGTAAACACATTTTAAATATTGCCACATGCAAAGTACAACTTGACTTGAATCTCTCGTAATCAAACGTCATCTTGTTGCACCTTCACCAATCTCGTCTTCTTTCATTGCATTTGCTGAAATAAACACACATTAAAAGTGAGTTGTTATGTTAATGATGGTTTCACTTATACCTGAAGATTTTACAAACTATATACAGTAGCTCAAGCAAAATTAATAAAAGAGGAGAAACACCTCTTAATTCTAAAGTATTTAAATAATATCAGATTAATAACATTTCTAGAGCATTATTTCTACTCTAATGATGGCTCAAAGTATTGTTTTGTTACATTGTAATTTGAAGTTTAGTTTTATGACATTGTAATATCAAGCGTATTGTAACATTCAGAGGTGCTATATGGACAGTTTTTTTTTTTTTTTTTTTTACTCTTGTCACAGTATTTATAATGTGCTGAAAAATAGCTGTAGCTCAATTGTAAGTAACTGCATAAACTTTTATTTATAGAGGACCTTTTTAAAGACATGTAACAAAGTGCTTAACAACAACAGAACAGAAAAGTAAAGGAGAACTTTAAAAAATACTAGTTGGGCTTTGCACCCTGCTTGCTTCGCTCGACCAACCCCAACGTACCACCAAACACCAGGCGCACTGCTGCTCGTGTTGTCACGGGGGGTTGTGGCGGCTAAACGCACGCTGAGGAGATGCAGTCTGATCAGCTGCTGTCTTTCTCCTGCTGCTGCTGAGCTGCGTGTTCTGCTTGTCGTGCTGCGCGTCGATAATTTAAAAGCCTGTACAGCAGCTGTCCTTTTGTCTCACTGCTTTGTCTCGCGTGATGTTAAACTGTCTCTTGTGGGACATCAAATTGTCTTCCGAGAAAATCGCGTATCGTCTCCTTCCAAGCCTTCCAAGATTTTTTTTTTTTTATTTATTTATAATTGGAGAGAAAGCATATACAGTTTGGGGGAATCAGTCTTTGCTCCCCTGCTGAATTTGTACGTTTGCTCACTTAAAAAGAAATCAACAGACTGTAATATTTATGGTAGTTTCATTTTAATGGAGAGAGATAAAATACCAAAAACTAAAAATCCAGAAAATAAATTTTTTAGATTGGATTAAATTTTTATGAGGTTTTTTTTTGGTTTTCGGTTGATATTCTGTCTCTCTGCATTAAAATGAAAACCACCATAACAATTACAGATGGTTGATTTCTTTGCAAGCGAGCAAACTTACAAATTCAGCAGGGGATCAAACAATTATTCCTCCCACTGTAAAGACATGCAGCTATTATTTATGACACACACAAACAATATGGCAGCTTGTCACCACCCAGATATCCCCATTTTGATTACTGAATATTGTAGCATTACGTCTGGTAAGCTGATGTGCACTCACTGATTGCCAGGTTCAGCCTCTGTCCACAACATTGCTACCCTGTCCAGCTTTGACAAGTTGGAGAACATGAGTGGCATTGTCTGTTGTAATGGCCATGAGGTTCTTTTCTGTGAGGCTCCACGCAGAAAGCACATTTCTCATGTCGTGTGTAATCATCTCTGATGTAGTGCTGGGAGGTATGACCAAAATTCTATATCATGGTATTTTTCTAAATTATCCCGGTTTCACGATATTCAACGGTATTTTTTTCCCATAACAAGTGGATGTTAACCACATTTTCCACTGCAATTACTGCAGTAGACTGGCTAAGAATAACCTATTCCACTGTCATGAGAATTGTACAAGAAAACATTTTAATGTGCACACAAGTATTAATACAGGTTTGTATGGCCCCATAAAGTGATAGTGTTCAAGGGGGTGGCACTAAAGAAGAGAAGGAATCACATTTCATGACAGTTGCAGTCAAAATATAGAACCTTTTTATTGGACACATTTTGCAAACAACTTAAACTGTAATTTTGACATATTATTTTCAACCATCCAAAGAGGCATTTAGACTTAGTAAAATATCCAGAGGTGCTTGTCAAAAGTTGTATTGCACTGAACATGTCTTAGAAAAGGAATAAATTGTAAATATTTTTTGTAAACCAACTCCACTTTCTGTTAATCTCTGTCCACTGACACGTTAGCTACAGGTATATGGATTGTAATGGCGTTGGTTATCTCGATCCACTGCTTGCTTTTTTTGTCATATCTAGTACCTCAAGCAAACGCGTCTCCAAGTGACGTCTGACTCGAGTGTCCTCTCGCTTTTTCAGTTTTACCTGCGGACGTGGAGGGTGCCAATCTTAGTTCCATACATTCATGGCAGTCCAAAGCATGTTTGCGGCTAAGATGGTGCAGCAAATTGCTCGTGCTGCCACCTCCGGCGACAACTTTAGCTCGACAGCATTAGCAGTAAATAGTTGTTTGGTCCACATCCGACCTTTTAAAACCAAAGTATCTCCAGACAATAGACATGGCTCCTTTTTTCGGCAAAAGTTTTTCTCTGTCATCATATTCAATTTTATTGTCTGCTACAGCTTCACTTTCGGAATGTTCTTTAACAATTTTCACCACTCAATACTTCCACTAACGCATGTACTCCGTTGCATGCACGTTTAGCAGTGCAGCAGTGAAAAAGGTCCCCCCTTAAACAGTTTCCCGCTGTGCCACGTTCTGAACGTTGTTTTGGCTATTTAAACCAGTTTTGCGGTATAAGAAAAATCTGTATCATAAAAAAAAATAAAAATTGGTTTTCGGTATGAACTGGCATACCTCCCAGCACTACTCCAATGTGTGATCAACTGGAAATTATGCTGTCTCAAGGCATCTGTTATGCAGCTTCTGTTCATCATCAGTGTAGTGCAAAGTAAGGGCCAGTTTATACTTCACGCTCAGAACGCATACGCGCCCACATCATGGCTGCCACGCGTTCCCAGCGTTCATTTCACGCGTCCTCTGAGCAGGTCCTCAGAAGTTAACGTGACGCGTGCGCGAGTTGCAGTACCAGCAAAAAGTCGGGGGGCGCAGTGTGCTAAAAGTCAGAACGTGACGTCAGAGTCTCTGTTTACTATCTACATGTGACAGAAAGCCGCTTTGCGGATCCTACAGGGATCGATGTGCGCGCTTGTCTGTTTGATGAACGGCTCGATGTGGTGACATACAGATGCATTTGTGGTGCTTTTATATTCAAGTGTCGCATATTCCCCGATCGTAATGACACGATACATTTTAAAATGTCACAGACCATGCTTTGTGCCGTCTTTTTTTTTTTTTTTTTTTCTGCAACTTCACAACAGCAACATAATGTATATCGCTGTATTTG
Source organism: Polypterus bichir lapradei (assembly GCA_026402145.1). Lineage (NCBI taxonomy): Eukaryota > Metazoa > Chordata > Cladistia > Polypteriformes > Polypteridae > Polypterus > Polypterus bichir. The sequence continues at coordinate 110,991,103 of JANRMT010062796.1, read as the reverse complement.
TGCCACTGAGAAAAAAATAAAGGACACAATGAAAACGTGTATTTTGTGATTAAAGTGGAAATTTCGGCTTTAATCTCGAAATGTCCACTTTAACCTCGTAGTTTACTTTATCATTAAAGCAGACCATCGTAAACGTCATCCCAGTTTTTAATCGGTACGAGCTTCTTGGACCTGACAGCAGCAGCAAACGGCAATAGATCACCACACAGAACAAATTAAATGTATCATATTCCAACTCTCTGCACATTTAGATTCCTTTGATTTACACTTGATATCACTTTCATGATGAAATGCATTAAAATGTGTATGTTACATTTTACAGATAATTTCGTTTAAACAATGAATACTGTTAATAATTACACACATGGAGTTGTCACAGTGGTGGAGCGATAGCACTGCTGTCTGGCAGGGAGTCATGTCGCTGGTATTCCCTGCTTGTATTCCACACTGTGCTCCAGTTTCCTTCCAAAGATATGCAGATTTGGGGATTTGGTGCCGCTAAAATGACGCCAGTGTATGTATGTGTGTGCTTGTATTCATCTTGCGATGAGCTGAGGCCTCGTCCAGGGATTGTTTCTCACTCGTGCCCAATGCTTGCTGGAATGGACATATCCCTGGATTGATGGATTTAATCAATAAACATTCTTTTCAGAGATATTGTGGTAAGGTTTTATCAGAATTTAATGAGTGTTCTAGGCAATTCACAACACAGCGAAGCCGAGCCTGTTCTCACCATGATAATATCTGGCACTGCCACCTGGTGGATTCCTCCAGATTTACGTAAAGTACGTGCGCAACTGTAAACACTACAACGCTTGCGTAGCAGGAGCGTCCGGGGCAGCATGCGTCACGTCACGTGAAGTATAACTCCGGCCTAAGACTCAAGTGTGGCTCCATCGTCTGACTTCACCAGAGATCAGATGTGGCTGCGAAGTGCAGTTTGGGAAGTATATCTTCTGTTGAGGGTTTTAATTAGGTGTTTAAACCCACTGTGCTCCATTGTATCTGTGTGAGCCATATCCTTCACGATGTACTAGGAAATGGTATCATTTATATCTTTCCATCTTCTTGAGTCCTTTTCCTGTTGTGTAGCATTTGTAAATGCTTGTGTGATTGACAGCTGCATTGTGGAGGAACTTGTTGTCGGTCTCTTGCGAGTCTCTGTTTTTGTGAGCCATGCACTGTTCATATTCGATACCGTGATTGTGCTCCAAGTGTTGCAAGATTGGTGGTATTACCTTTTGTCGCTGAAACTGTTTTTGCGCAGTGTTTAAATTTAACTTGTTTTTGTTTGGTGTCCTCCACGCCGAAACCAAAATGTGTCCTAACAGTGAACATGGCGTTTTTCTTTGGTAAGAGTTGCCCGGTGTTTTGAGTTCTCCTCCATGTTGCTTCCCTGTTGAAGACAGGATGGGGCAGAGTCACGTGACAAGGCACAGATTAGTGTGTTTTTAAGGGGACAGTACATGAGCACACACTGGGGAAAATGTTAATAGAATTGGGGAAAAAAATCAAAAGTAGGAATAGAATGAAAAATAAATAACCACCATGGGCAAGATAACGCCGATTAGAGGTTTTAAATGTTGGTTTTGGTTAATTTTCGATTAATTGCTCAGCGCTAGCCAGGCCCTTGTAACCCAAGTGAACAGAATTACAGCTGTCAGCGGTGCTAATGCAATCGCAAAAGGTTTCTCTAATAACCAGTTAGCACTAATAAAGGACAAGCTAAGGGAGGTGACCATCAGGACACTGAAAGAATGGTTGCTGAATGTGGGGTTTTGCATCTATATGTGAACTTTGGATAAAAAAACAGTAATTTCAAGCAGTAAAAGTCCTTATTCACACTAGTAAAGCCTTAGTTTTTTTTTTTTTAATCATGTTAATGGTATCTTAATAAAAATCCATTTCTATGAAAAACATGAGCATTCCTGGGTGACCTCAGACTTTTGAGCGGTACTGTATATTGGCTTAAGTTATATATTGAGGAGTCGGAGCAGAGTTGAACGTTTTGTAGATTGACACCCAGGCTCCAGCTGTGATGCCTTCAGTGAATCTCAGCCCCCTGACCAGGGTTGTGTGGTCTGTGTGTGTTTTTTGTTACCTTCTGGAAATCTCCAGTCTCCATAAACTTGTACAAATTTTCTTTCTTTAATCCTGTCTTCCATTGAACTCTCGGCAGGGTGGATCAATGGATCATTTGGCTCCACTAAGGAGAAGTGGCACGCTGCATTGTGTCTGGTGGAGAGCTGGAACTCCGTGTCGTGCTACTTATCTTAATCTTCCATTGATTGCCTCAGATTTTGTGCTCGCTGTGTCTGTTGGGCATCTCCCTCTGCTCTACACAGGCATCGATAATATTCAGTGCTTAAGGGGCCCCTTTTACAGGACAGGTTTGGGAGTTAGAGGGGTTTGTTGTTGTTGTTCACTGTCCTGCATCATTTTCTGTTGTTATTTTAGACTTCAAGTCAAATTAAGAAAAAAAAATGTAAGAACTGCAGCCATCTGGTAATTCAGTATACGAGGTGAAGTCAGCCACACCAGTTTTGATTTATTTATTTTATTTATTGCTGTGCTGCCAGTTTTGTGCCTGCAGCTCAAGTTTGGTTTGTTCGTTCGTCTGTGGTTTTACAAGATGAATTAAATTGTGGTGGGTCTCTTCCTTGGTGCTCTGCATTTGCTTACCAAGCTTTGTGTCAAGCCCGTGGTCTTCTGTAAGGTGCCAAATTAACTTCACTGCTGTCTGCATTTGTCTTTAATTAATTAAATATTCATCTACTCTTCCAAAACACAAGCTTGATGAGCACATTTTAGGAAGAAGCTCCTCACTAAAGCTGCTCTCAATCTCAATGCTGCCTTTGCTGTGAATGTCATTGTCTCAAATCTCAGGAATCTTTGTCAATTTGTTTTCTGCATGTCATATTTATTCTGTAAAGGTTTATTGTTCCTGTTTACTTAAAATGTGCTGATTCGGTTACAGTTGTTTGGGATTTTCTTGTTCTTTTTCCCCTAAATGTAACTGGTCAATAATTATGCCATTAAAGTTTCAAAAGTGTTGCAATTCTGTCAGCCCACGAGAGCAGACACTTGCGTAATGAAGCAGTGAGGATCTGTTTGTGTTTTTTTTTTTCACATTCTCATTTTCTTTTCTTTCAACAGAGCCAGTGCACACCGATCCGTTCCAGAAAGGTAATGTTAGTCTTCCTTCATATTTCTGTAAGAAAGAAAGGTTGGGACAGATACTGTATAAAGACAAATGGTGTGTAGGCAGAATGGTGGCTCCAAGGCTAGGGATCTGCACTGGCATTCGGAAGGTTGCCAGGTTCGGTTCCCGTAAATGCCAATAGGGACTCTGCTCTGTTGGGCCCTTGAACAAGGCCCTTAACTTGCAATTGCTGAGCGCATTGAGTAGTGAGAAAAGCGCTATATAAATGCAAAGAATTATTATTATTATTAACTGAGGCAACAGACATAACTTTATGAAGAAAAATCAGGAGTGGTCTCCCCTCGACTTTCTCGTATACTCAGATGGATACTTGAGGAGTAAACCGCAAGATAATGGTTATATTTATATTATGTACATTAAAGAACCAGCAACAACAAATCCAATTAATAATATATTGAACAGTTATTATGAAAGTAAAGTTGAATAAATCATACTCGAGCAGCTGCATTAATAAACGATAAAGTACCACTTCCGTTTAACAGAAATAGCCCAAAAGTTGATAGAAATCTGTGTTTTGTACCAAATACTTGTATGCAGAATTTGACTGACCTTAAATGAAAGTGTACTCAAGTTATCATGTTTACAAACACATACACTCACACAGACATAATTCCAAAAATAGTATTTTCGGACTCTGGGAGGTCTAAAACATCGAGATTCCACAAAATCTCAAAATTGAATTTTTGGAGGATTCCAGAACTTTCCCTACACTTTGTATATGAGATTCATCAAAATCTTTTTTGGACAATTACAATACTTTCCATATATGAGAAAGTCAAAATGTAAACTAAAAATTATAGAATGATAGCGAGAATACTAATCTCATTCAAATCCATTGAACATTCTGGCCTCATTGATTAAGCAAATTGAGAGGAGTGGTTTGTGTAAATTTATAACTTAATAGCAGTTTTTTTTTTTTTTTTTTTTACTGTTACAGAGAGGGCATCCTGAGGTTCTAGGACTAGCGTTTGAGACCCCGCTGTCAGACCACCATTGTGGCAGTCAGTTGGCTCTAGTGAGATTTATGCTTTGTGTATCAGCCTTTTTAATTTCCTTTAATTTTTTTTTCTTTTTATTAATTCCTTTATTGGGTTATTCTGTCAGCTGTGCATACCATTTGTTGGAATGAAACATGCGATCCATTTTAATAGGACATGCATAAAACCGCAACATCAGACAGTGACATTGTAAGTAATGATGTCTGTAGTAACACTCTGTTGAATTAATTCTACTCACCTGGCACCTTTTTTACTTGGAATGAAAAGCTAAACTGATAGTTCACTGCTTATTGTGGTCTGGGCCAGCTAGTAAAATCAATGTGACTCATGAGCTGCGGCTTCAAACGTGTTGGAGTTACTTGCTGGGTGCAATCATAGACTTGCTGGCTTTAAAAAAGTAAAGCCTCTTCAAATCTATAGATTTTTTTTTTTTTTCCCTTCAAATTTCTAGTTCAAAAAGTGTTCAGGTATCTTAATTTTATAACATAATTTTAGAAGTTTCTACTTTATATTTCAGGAGCTGTTTTGTATTGATTTGCATTTGTTCTACTGCTCTTGCAGGTCGGGAATTGTGTGCAGGGTGAAATACTGCAACAGCCTTCCTGATATCCCCTTTGATCCCAAATTCATCACTTATCCTTTTGACCAGCACAGGTATTGGCGTTTTATTATCTAGTATGGTTCAGTTTAACATTTTTTATGTTGTTTAAATGATTTTGCATGTTTTAGTTATCCAGAGCTGTGTATATTTAAAGGGCCTTTCAAAGAGCACACCCTGTTCCACGCACTTAGTCTTGTTTACTAATGTTAAAGTTCCACACTTCAGTGTGTCGAAAGAAAGTCACATTTTGTCACATTTGCTGCACTTTTAATATGACTGTTTCACTTTTTGTATGAATTTACTTTTCATTGTTTTTTTTTTCAATCCAAGATTCATTCGTCACATACACAGTTATACAGGGACAACGTGCAGTGAAATGTCAAAGTGGTTCACTATTCGGATATTGCAAAAGAGGGTAAAAGATAAGAAATCTAGGGAAGTAGAAAAGCAAGTATGAGGCTTAATAGAACAACCTAAATGTTAAATATAGTCTGGCTAAATAGTCATCTTGACTTTTAATAAGTGACTATATAGATATAGATATAGATATATATATATAGAGAGAGAGATTTTTAGATATACCTGTATATATAGATATAGAGAGAGAGAGATTTTTATTATATGATACAGAGAGAGATAGATATAGATACATATGCATAGATATAAACCAGGGGTCTCCAGCCTTTTATCCCCTCAGAGTTACTTTTACAAAATGAAAATGGCTGAGAGCTCCTCATGTTTTCTAACGTTTATTCTCATCGCTTATTTCAACCCAAACAAACTGAATAAGCTTGTTTTGCCTGAACATTTACAAAATGTTGGTGTCCACAACTCACATTTTGCATTAAAATGTCACAAAAAATATTTAGTTCACCTGCAAGTGCATTTTGTATGTCTGTGTGCATTTTCTAGTGTATCTCACACTATTGAATTAAAACATGAATGCTGTCAAAACAAAATAATGCAATTCCTAATCCACAGATCTGACTTCTTCATTTGTCATTTTGTCACATGTCACTGTTTCATTTTATTCACATGTCCAGTTGCACATGTGATGTGTTTTTCAGTTAGTCAGATGACTGGCACTGAGGTGTGTGGTGGAGTGGAGCCCCTCCGGTTCACTCTTCTGGAGTCGTTTAAATGTTCGTCTGTCAGTCGTGTTCCAAACTTTGATTTCATGACATTCACGTCAGACTCGCAGAGGTACGGAGGCCCAAACAAAGCAGACATTTTCAGATCTGCTTTGTGAAGATTCTTCTAGTTATCTGGCTCTACTATGCTCCAGAAATGCTGAGAATGCTGTTGAGACTTTGACTGCACATTATTTTGAAGGTTTACTAATATATAAAATATAAAATTCAATGTCTGTCTGTTTGTATGTCTGTCTGCTTTTCACGAGAGAACTTCTTAACAGATTTAGGTCGGGTTTTTTTTTCTATGATTTGCTTGAATGTTCCGGTTGATTTTGCGACTTCTCATTTCGCTATGTATCACAGTTTGCTTGCCATACTGATTTATTTGTGTGAATCCAGGAAACACGCAGCGGGCAGAGGGGAGGGGCCTTCCTCACTCACTCACCAGCTTCAGGGCATGTTCCTTAATTCCATTTATCTAGCGAACGAGAGAACAATTGAATTCCACTTTGTTTGATATTTAAAATAAAGTATTACTTGGGTCTTGATGAGTTTGAGTCTAGATATTCTCTTAAGTGTAAGCCACATTAAAAAGAGATTGCAATTCAGATTGTGGATCGTGATTTGGTGTAAAAGGATTGTGATTGGATTTTTTAGAAAGATCACCCACCCCTAATTTGACTAATTAAGTTTTCATTAACTTGATTCAGTAACCCTTTGGCCAGCCTCTTGGAAAGGGGTTGCAGGCTACTGATTGCTCGCGAGGGATGTTTTGGAGACCCCTGATATAGAGAGATATATGGATGAGCGTGCTTGTGACACGATGCACATAACACAACCCTGAAATTGTAGGTGCTCACAGCAAAGCACAGGCTAAGTTGTTGATTTCATCGCAAATGCAAGTCATACACTCCAAGTGCAACAGAAAGTCCTACATAGCCAAAGATATGGAGGTGTTTGCTTCCTCTGCTACATTAGTGTGTCTCATGTCCTTTGTGTGACAAATGGGCGGTATGGCCAAGCAACATGGCCGCCAATTAAAGAACAGATGTGTAAGCATGCAGCATATCTGTCAGGAACAGGTCCTTGACAACATTGGCCAGCCATGAGAGACAATGGAGCAACCTCATCAGATTGCCTTTCGGTGCTGTGTTTTGTGAGAGGTGTGGAGGTCCAAGTGTTGCTAGTGAATCAATAAATCCATGAGACAGGGGTGGCAGGAGTGTGATCGATGAGGCCAGCGTGTTGGACATGCCTTAAAAGGAGCTGCAAGGAGATGCAGTCACTGGTGTTCTTGCCTACCAACTCCAGTAGCACAGATTTGATGATTAACCTGCTCACCGTGTACTTTTTATATTCCTACCATGTTACGTGGATTGATCAGAATGTGTGTGTATGTGCAGTGCATGTTGGACTGGGTTTCTTTCCATAGATGCTTCATGCGTTGCATTCCATGTGCCAGTTCAGAGGCAAAGCACTCTAATCAATTAACAGTTTAATGGCTTTATTGGAGACCTCACACTCATCCTTCTACATGTCATTCCAAAATGTATTTAGTTCTTGGCCAGTGGCAATGGCAGATCTCTCCGGTCACAGGACATGCAATGTGTTAATGGAAGGTCATTAGTGGGGCTTCAGAAATGGCAGACTTAATTCCTGAAGACAAATCTGTGAACAATAAATACCTACTGTTGTGTTTTTTTGATGTCAAAGTAATATTTATTAATATAACAACTAAAATGTGACTAAGGCACCTATGACACCCATTTATATCTTACAAGTGTCTCCATTTAGGCATTCCAATTCAGTAACTAATTCTACATTAATCCACAGGCACAAGTGATGAATGGGACAGTCGTGTGTGCAGAAGCTTGACAACAGCTGATTAGTGCAGGCATCCTAAAATAAAAATAAATCTGAAATTGACAGGTTTGACTTCACAGAGGTAGTCTCAAAGTTTGGACAAATCGGTAAAACCGAAAGAGTTGGACAAGTAAAGCATCTGCCGTGTGACCTTTGAAATGTGAATAAATTTAAAGTGTCCATTAAGTAATACTCTTCATCTAAATAAGGAAACAATCAAATCTCGACAGTTAATGTCACAAATGTATAAAAGTGATTTTTCTGAAAACTTCCTGAATTATCCTGGTATTCAGTAATAGTAAAAGGGACGTTCAAAAAGTTTCCACACTTTACACTTTTTTTTTTTTAAACTCTTTATTAATAATTTCAAAAACAAATTGCATCACTTTCTATGTAGTCCCCTTCGTTTGCGATGCAACTTTCCCAGTGTCCTAACAACTTTTTAATGCCCAATTACAATTCATCCCGCCTTCACCATTTACAACAAAAATATAAAAGTGTGGAAACTTTTTGAACGTCTCTCGTATAATAAATTACTGTTTGAAATGTAAGTTTTAGTAATGACTTTAAGCATTAATCATTTTTCCGTTACTAGGGAGAAAAGGTCAGTGAATTTATTTAGCAGATGCACATAGGAAATTAAATATTGCTCCTTGTACACCCCATGATGAAAGCCCCCAACTCACAAGTGACATCCTTCCTAATCTTATAAGATCTTCCCACGTTTGTTTTTACACTGGTGCTAGTGATGGTGGAGCCTCTCTGTTACTCATGAAATTCAACCCTGTTTATGGATTTTGCTCATGACACATGTTTAGCTCATCAATGGCATCTTGTAAATCCAAAGTCCCGTTAAACGATTACTCTGACTTGGTGTTCTGATTCAATTCCAGGTTTGTGCAGTATAAAGCGACATCTTTGGAGAAACAGCACAAGCATGAACTGCTCACTGAGCCGGACCTGAGCGTAACCATCGACCTCATTAATCCAGACACTTACCGGATAGATCCAAACAGTAAGTGGTTGAATGCGTAGCCATTCAGGCAGGCCAGGACAAGAAGACCCAGTGTGTTGGGTTGATTTTCCTTTTAACTTGCAGGAGATATGTTAACGTGATCTTAACGAGTAATGTTTTTGCAGTTTTCAGTAAGTTTATGTGGGAAAACCTTTTTAGTTGGCATGACTCCTGTATTATTGTGGCATGGGCAAGGCTCACAATATGCGTTACAGGTTGGCCTACTCTTGTGCACCACAGTCATAATACACACACAAACACACACACTTAAACACGGATTACGAGTTATACCTGCATAGCCTGTGTCAGGGATGCCAGGGGCGACGACCCGGCCTGGACGCCATGAGGGACCAGAACAGGGCGTGCGCCCATCTGGGATCACGTTAGGGCTGCCACCCTGGTTCCTTTTGGGGGCCACGGGTAGAGGGCTTGGAAGCCCAACCCTGTAGGGGCCCGTGGTCACCGCCAGGGGGCGCCCTGATGCCTTGGGAACCCTGGACCTCAGTACTTCCTCCACACCAGGAAGTGCTGGGGGGAAGAGGAGTAGGGACACCCGGAATGCTTCCGGGAGTACAGCCGGCGCTTCCGCCACACAGGGGCGTGTCAGCAGGTGATTGCCAGGGAGCACCTGGAGCATATCCGGGTGAGGATAAAAGGGGCCGTCTCCCTTCATTCGAGGCTGGAGTCGGGTGGAGGCAGGACAAGGCAGAAGAAGAGAGTGTGGAGGCAGCCCGAAGAAGGCGGCATTGTGAGGCCAGGACTTTGGGGTACAGGGGTTTGTGTGCACTGACTTTGTAAATAGTTGCTTTGTAAATAAACGTGTGGTGGTGGATTACAACATGTCTGCCTGTCTGTGCCCGGGTAACGTTCACACCTGTCACTCCTCGGTACCCCAAACAAGGACACATTAGCTTTGTCTTGAGCAGACCACTGCAGACTGATGTCTCTCTTTGCCATTTACCAACTATGTATTACTCCTTCTGCTACTGTAGGCACCCCTCCTAAGCTACTTACCCTGTGAGACAGAAATAGCAATCTGATCACACTTGGTGACATGTGTTACTTCAGTCACTCAAGATGTGCAGACAAAGTGGAGACCTTTTTAAGTAGACCAATATTTTTTAGTAAATACAAATAATCTCAAAGTCTAGGATTTAAAGCCCTGATAAATTTGTACCCTTGTTTCAAAAGTGGTGTCAATTAAGGAGACATCTGTGCAATGGAGAGATAAGAGATAGATAGATAGATACTTTTAATCCCAAGGGAAAATTCCCATACTCCAGCAGCAGCATACTGATAAAGAACAATATTAAAGAGTGATAACAATGAAGGTATAACAGACAGACAATAACTTTATATAATGTTAATGTTTACTCCCCTGGGTGGAATTGAAGAGTCGCATAGTGTGGGGTCTCCTCAGTCTGTCAGTGGAGCAGGACGGTGACAGCAGTCTGTCGTTGAAGCTGCTCCTCTGTCTGGAGATGATCCTGTTTAGTGGATGCAGTGGATTCTCCATGATTGACAGGAGTCTGCTCAGTGCCCGTTGCCCTGCCATGGATGTCAAACTGTCCAGCTCCGTGCCTACAATAGAGCCTGAATTTCTCACCAGTTTGTCCAGGCATGAGGCGTCCCTCTTCTTTATGCTGCCTCCCCAGCACACCACCACGTAGAAGAGGGTGCTCGCTCGCCACAACCGTCTGGTAGAACATCTGCAGCATCTTATTGTAGATGTTGAAGGATGCCAGTCTTCTAAGGAAGTATAGTCGGCTCTATCCTCTCTTGCACAGAACATCAGTATTGGCAGTCCAGTCCAATTTATCATCCAGCTGCACTCCCAGGTATTTATAGGTCTGCACCCTCTGCACACAGTCACCTCTGATGATCACGGGGTCCATGAGGGGCCTGGATCTCCTAAAATCCACCACCAGCTCCTTGGTTTTGCTGGTGTTCAGGTGTAAGTGGTTTGAGTTGCACCATTTAACAAAGTCCTTGATTAGTTTCCTATACTCCTCCTCTTGCTCACTCCTGATGCAGTCCACGATAGCAGTGTCGTCAGCAAACTTTTGCACGTGGCAGGACTCCGAGTTGTATTGGAAGTCCGATGTATATAGGCTGAACAGGAACAAGAGAGCATCTTCAGATGGTTTGTCTTGATTCAGAAGTCAGGCTGGTATGTGGATGGTTTGCTGATGTCCATACAGATGGGCTTCTCTGTAATTAACCTTGGTCTCTGGTGATCTGCTCTGTGTGCAGTTTTACCCTTGTGAGGTTATGAGCCCCTTGATGTTACTCACAAATAATTGGCTCATCACTCTGATGGTGGACAAGTCTACCTTAATCATGAATGTACAGTGCCCTCCTCAATGTTTGGGACAAGGACACATTTTCCCTTGATTTCCTCCTCTGCTCCACAGTTTAAAATTACAAATAAAACAGTTAAGACTTATGATCAAATTTGAGCTTTCATTTTAGGGCATTTGCATACATTTCAGTCACAGGATATAGAAACGACAACACTTTTATCTACATGGTTCCCTCCCACTCCTTTCAAGGTGTTTGTGATTCCTCCGGTGGGTTTCATGGCTTTATAAGATATCTTGGCTTTGTTCAACCCTTTGCAGTCTGTAGTTGCCATTGGTCATATTTAGGACTTTGTCGCATATCCCTTACATGCAATGATTGTTTGAAGTCTGCAATTCATAGACATCACTAGGTGCCAGGGATCTTCTCTGCCAATCCTCTAGTGCAGCCATCTTCAGCTCTTGCTTGTTTTGGGGGGTTTGTCCCCTTAAGTTTTCACTTCTGCATATGGAAGGCCTGCTCAGATGGATTGAAATTGGGTGACTGGCTTGGTCATTCAAGAATTTACTTTGAGAAATTCCTGTGTTGCCTCAGCAGTATATTTGTGGTCCTTATGTTGTTGTGCGATGAAGCAGCATCCGATGAGTTGGGAGGCTTTTACTAGAACTTGAGCAGATCTGGTGTTTGTCTTGCTGGGAGCAGTTCCATCTGCAGTGAAGGGAAGTGTGCCACGACCTGTGGCAGCCATACTTGCACAAGCCATAACACCCCCACCACCATGTTTTATAGATGAGGTGGTCTTCTTGGGTCTTGGGCAGTTCCTTTCCATGTCCTTCCTTTGCTGTTGCCATCACTTTGATGAGGTTCATCTTTATCTCGTCTGTCCACAAGACCTTTTACCAGAATTCTCCAGGCTCTTTGAAGTCCTTCTTCACCAACTGTAATCTGCCCATCCTGTTTTTTTGTGGCCAAAAGTGGTGTTCATCTTGCAGTGTGTCCTCTGTATTGCTATTCGTGAAGTCTTCTGCTGATAGTTGTCTCTAAAACGTCCATATCTGCCTCCTGAAGGCTGTTTCTGATCTGTTGCACAAGCATTTGGGGCTTTTTCTTTACCATAGGAGACATCTATGCAATGGAGAAGAAGGGGGCTTCTTCAGATGGCTTGTTTTGATTCAGAAGTTAGGCTGGTATGTGGATGGTGTGTTGATGTCCATACAGATGAGCTTCTCTATAATTAGTCTTGGTCTCTGGTGTTGTGCTCTTTATGCCATTTTACCCCCGTGAGGTTATGGGCCCCTTGGTGTTACTCACAAATAATTGGCCCACCACTGTGATGATGGACAATTCTGCGTAAATGTGTTCTTTCTTCTTCATGATATTCCAGACAGTTGATTTAGTGTCATCCTAAGGTTTTACCGAAGTCTCCAATGGCTTATTCTTGTTTTTCAGCCTCATAATGGCTTCTTTGACTTTCTTTGGCACAGCATTTGTCTCTTGTTGAACAACGGCAGCTACAGACTCCAAAGGGATGAAGCAAGCGAAGGGATCTTATGAAGCAATGAAACACACCTGAGGAATCACATACTCCTGTGACGCCAATTGTTCCAAACACAGAAATGGAGGGGGAACCATGTAGAAAAAGTGTTGGCAAATCTATGGGGTGTGACTGAAATGTATGCAGATCCCCTGCAATGTGCATTTTAATCACAAGGCTGAACTGTCTGAGTTGTAATTTTAAACTGGGGTGGGGGGGGAGAGAGAATCAAGGAAAAAATTGGGTTTTTGTCCCAAACATAATGGGAGGGCACTGTGTGTGCAAAACACGTTCTTATCTTACCGGGAGTGTTTGTCTCTACTGTATCCAGTTTATGAGGAATAGACACATCCCACCAGGCCTTTGATTTACAAACTGGGTAATCATTTTAAACTAAGTGAGTTATACACAGAGATAAAAAGGACAATGTGTATAAACTTGGACAAAATACATAGAACTATAAATGAAAATATAAAGCTAAAATCCCACAGCCACTGCTTGATGTATGAAACAGCTGTGAGTGAAAATGTATCTTCATAGAAAACAGTTCACAATTTCATGTCAGCTCCGTGACACTCAACTGTGTAGACTTGCTAGAGGAAGCAAATGAGTCCACTGCAGTTTTTAAGCAAAATGTCTGCAGTTTTAAAAAAAGGCTATTTGTCTGTCTAGCGCATCCCCCTGTCTCACTGCTTCAATTAGCAATGCCATCAGATACTCAATTTTATTGATTCTTTTCGCCTTGGAAATTAATTCATGAATGCAAGTTCCTTTTAAAAACTTTGGACTTCCCAGTATCCTTTGCCATGCTTGACAGTGCTTTGGGCCTACCAAAAGGCACTGCTAACCCTCACACCTTCATACTGTGCGTCTGTTGCTGTGGTGGGTGCTTTACTGGCCCAGGAGTGTATTTAGCTTACTGAAAGCAAGTAATCTTTAACAAGCCCTGTTAATGATATTATGCCATCACAATGCAGTGTTAATCATGCAGTTTCTCTTTACAGTCGCTCTACTGCAGGCAGCATTGTTCAGGAGAGCAGCTTTTATTAATAATCTCTATTTTTATACCATAATTGTCCAACTTTTGTATCGATTTCAGTTGTTTTAGACCCAGCTGATGAAAAATTGCTAGAAGAGGAAATCCAGGCACCCACCAGTTCCAAAAGGTAAAATTCAATCTTATTGTCATTAGAATTTCAAATGAGTGGTGGCACAGCCATTACTAAAGACCAGCAGTCCTGCCTTAGCGTTGGGGGTATTCTGCCTGCTACTTCAGAAATCTGAATTTCTCAACTTGGCAGCTCTTTCTGATTTGTACATGCTGATAGCATCCAGTGTAAAAGTTTTGCAATGTTTTATATTTTTTTTTTTTTTAAGGTCACAGCAGCATGCCAAAGTTGTGCCATGGATGAGAAAGACTGAGTATATTTCTACAGAATTTAACAGATATGGTGTATCTAATGAGAAGGTTGAAGTCAAGTAAGTCTGTTTTTAAATACATCAGTTAGGCTCATAACTCCACACTCTTTATAGTAGTGACGAAGGCACATTTTGGCTGTGGTTTTCAATGCTGTACCATCTGAATTGTGTTCTTTCCTAATGACTTTGCTCAAGCAACACCTCTTGTGACAAAGTACTTCAGATTCTTCCATTTTTGATTCTAGGATTGGTGTGTCTGTTAAACAGCAGTTCACAGAAGAGGAGATCTACAAGGACAGAGACAGCCAGATTTCAGCCATTGAAAAGACCTTTGAAGATGCCCAGAAATCTGTAAGTTTGATGACATAATGGAAGTACACCAGTTAGCATGTTAAAGCTACACCTAACTTTTCATTCAGAATCTGAATCTCCAGAGGTCTTGCTATCTGTCGGTCTAGAAAAGGCCTTTGAAATGGTTTCATGGGGATATCATTTTCCTGTAATGCACACATTTGGGGTTGGCTAGAATAGAAGGCTGGCATCTGGAAGGTTGCTGGTTCAAATCCTGTTACTGCCAGGAGGATCCTACTGCGCTGGATCCTTGAGCTAGGCCCTTAACCTGAAAATTGCTCCAAAGGTGCTATACAATGGCTGACACTGCACTCTGACCCCCAAAGGTCATCCAAAAAGACAGTTTCTCCTTGGTGATTAATACAGTGTACCAAATACCAAAATACCAACTAGAACTTCATGGGTTAAATCAGTTTATGTAGTCAATAATAATAAGACTTCACCTCCGATTACTGCAGACCAGCCCTTTATCAGTTATTATTAACCACTAAGTATGCGGCCATACATCCATCTATCAGTTATATAGTGCCGTTAATATCTGTCTATCAGTTATATTGTGCCTTTAATATCTGTCTATCTATCTGTTATATAGTGCATTTTAATATCTGTCTGTTTCTCTGTTATATAGTGCCTTTCATATCTATTCTAATCTCGTCCTTCAATAGTGGAGGTTCTGTCTGTCACAGAATTAGAGACTAGCTGTTTCCAACATGGGGTGCCTGCTCTCTAGGATTATGTTGTTTTAGAAATGCAACTCATACTTTGAACCTGTGTGTATATCCCAACAGTAATCAAGGCAGAAATATTAAGAGGAGAGAAATCTGTTACAAAAGAGCGGGTAGATCTAACTTGCTTTAAAATGCAGCTTTCACTCTTCAGACACATTGTAGTGTGATTGTTTTTAACGCCTACAAATACAGCCTGAAGAGCAGCCATTGGAACAGTGCAGTTGTCTTTCATTTCTTCAGTGGCATCTTTAACAACTGCAGTTTAATGTTTCGGTGGAGAGGAGACCTGATTTTCAGTGCAGAGTTAATGGGGCTTCTGGCTTTGAGGCATCTTGAGAGGCCTTGTATATACTCGCTTTCCACTGACCAATAGCATGTATGGATTGCCACCAAATTAGCACATTTGGTGAGCTGTTTGTGTGTGCTGTGTATGGATTAGGCGCTCCAAAATATTATGCTGTGGGGCTTCTTTTCATCAACAGGCACAAATAAAGCCAGATAACCTGTTTGAGTCTGCTAAGGAGATTGAAGTTTTATATGTTTTATATGAACTGTGGTTCTAAACATAAAGCCATAGGAACCTTGGAGTGACCCAGTCAAGAGCCCTGATCTTAGTATGATTAAAATTTTTGGGGGGATATTTGAAAATTGTGGTGTATGAGGGTCATCCCACTAATTTGAGCATATCTGCCTGGAATTGTGGTAGTAGTAATACACTTTATTTGTGTAGCACCTTTCCACAGCTCAAATCTCTCTGAACAGTGAGCTGGGGTTTACTTACCCCCAAGAGAATTCAAACTGCTAAAGTTGGCTAAGCAGAATTGTAAAAAGTTGGGGAAATGAAGTGTTTATGTCTACAGCTTACTGCCTTTGTTTCCTCTTAGGATTTCTTCAAATATAAAACAGTGTTTATAGTCTAATGACTTTAAAAAAAATCACACAAAAAAAATGTACATGGTAGAGTTTCTTGTTCAGTAAAACGGTAGAATTGATCAGTTGGTCCGAGTATTTTTACTAGGCACGATAAATACAAATAGGCTTGCAGGGTTTGTTTTATAGTAAGTCGCTAACAGTCATCTTTTTGAAAACCTAAAATTTGAAGTATTATCTAAACACTCTCAGTAGCAAGTTTGGACTTGTGTAGTTTCTAACAAAGGGACCCAATTATAACAGACAATGATAATATCAGATGTGGCTACCAGAGGGCACCTATATGCCCTAACATCAGACACAACTCAAGTTCAATTAAACATTAATGTAGTAATAGCAGTACCGTCACAAGCTTTAATCCACTCACATTATTCAAATGTCACACCAACAGCTTCAGTCTCCTTCCTGTCGTCGTCCTCTTCCTTGAGTGTCTTCTCATTCCCTCCCAACTCTGGCTTCCCAATTCAGGGTCACAGCTCCTTTTAATATTGACCCCCCGGAGTGTGCCCGGGGTTGAGACATTAACCTGCCAAAGCACTTCTGGGTCACGTGGAAGTTGCAAGCCCCTTTTCTAATGCACTTTCCGGCGGCACCAAAGGACCCCGTTACAGGGTCATCCCTCTGGACTTCAACTCCCAGCCAACTCTGCAGATGGCTGACTTGGGAGCCAGTTAGATGAACACTGTCACCGCTTGTGCCGGAGGATGAATTGTCCTGTATTCATACCTGATTCTAATCAGGGCTTCACTCAGAAGGACCACTCTAGTGGAGACACAACACAGCCATTGCATCAAACTGCTCGGGTAAGGAGTCTTCCTTAGCCCCTTGTCAGGATGCCAGACCATTCTCTCTGGTACTTGCACAGAATACATCAGTTTAGTTATTATTAAGCAGTCTTTTTACATATAATGCCAAAATTAAGGATAATCTTACAAGCATGCACAGTACATATATCAGAAAGCATTACCCCAATTATATGTTCAAACTTGATTAGTTTCCTTTTATCGTCTCAACTTGCTTTAGTTAATGTTTAAGATAATGGCGACCAAATCATAATGGCTGGACGCAATGTGAAAGATTATTGGAGGTGCTTGTTCAGATGGTTCCTGCACATGGCAGTTTTTAACTCCTCTGATGCCCATTTGTCTTGACAGATCACTCAACATTACAGCAAGCCCCGGGTCACCCCTGTGGAGGTCATGCCAGTCTTTCCTGATTTTAAGGTAAGTGCATGAGGGGGCTCACACACAGAAGGGCTTGACCCACTTTCAGAGTCGTGGCCAAACTTTTAAAGGGATTTTCACAAAGTTTGGTGCTTCTGTGTTTTTAGATCTTTTTGTCAGATGTTTCTATGGTATACTGAAGTATAATTACAAGCATTTCATAAGTTTCAAAGGCTTTTATTGACAGTTTATGAAAATACCATCCAAGACTGGTACCAAAACATCATCTGAGAGCACTTTGGTGACAACATGGAGCACCAGGCCTTAAGGCAAAAGTGAGAACTAATGGCTCGGGGAACAAAACATTGAAATTTTGGTCTATGGCCAGGAAACTCCCCAGACCTTTAATCCCATTGAGAAATTGTGGCCAATCCTGAAAAGGCAGGTGGACAAACAAAAACCCACCAATTCTGACAAACTCCCACCATTGATTATGCAAAAATGGGCTGCCATCAGTCAGGATTTGGCCCAGAAGTTGATTAACGAACAGCATGCCAGGGCAAATTGCAGAAGTCTTGAAAAAAAAATGAAGGGCCAACACTTAAGATATTGACTCTTTACATAAACTTAAAGGAATTGTCAATAAAAGCCTTTGAAACTTATGAACTGCTTGAAATTCTACTTCACTATACCATAGAAACTTCTGACAAAAAGATCTAAAAACACTGAAGCAGCAAACTTTGTGAAAACCAATAATTGCGCCATTCTCAAAACTTTTGGCCATGACTGTATGTTGGTACTGGAGTGCCAGCTGGTTGGCTTTCCTCGTGGGTCCTCAGTGACCAGAGGTGTGTTGGCATTTAATAAACTGTGCAGTGTGTTGAAGAAAGACTACTCTGTAGAGACCGACCAGACCAAATAGAACCTGAGCTAATCTCTCTTTCCTGTTACTTCTTTGGCAAAGTGACTGGGCAGATTCTTTATATTTCCTCATTTCTTTCTCTGTTTAGAAACAAATAAAGACACCAGATACTTTTGTCGGCTTTGGTTTTGCATGTTCAGAGAAATTGTGTGTTTCACATTTTTGGCTACATCTGTTATAGATATAAAAAACAAAACTGAAGTAGATCATCTTGGATTTTGTGTGATGTCTTTAAAAGTTGGGTCTTTGTGGAGGCAGACATTCACTCGTTGTTATGTGGTATTTGAATGTTCTTCTCATATCAGTAGGGATTTCTCTGTTGTCTCCAAGTACTTCTCACAGAGATGACGTTTGGTCTCCCTTGTTGTTTGAGTGGAGTGAGATCTGCAATGAGGGTTGACGCCAGGCTAGACTCCAGAGCACTGCAGATGTTCAGTTGTTTTAAAAGCACTAGATTGGTTGAACCTTTTTGCTCAGTCGGTGGTGGGTTGGTGTGTAATTCAGTTATCCCACTGCTACTTGGTCATTTCTTTCCCTCCCCAGCACATTTGAGATTGTTGTGGTGCCGTGTTATTAAGGGGTTTGTTTAATGAGGTCTTGCTGCTTTTTTTCCAGATGTGGATTAACCCTTGTGCCCAGGTCATCTTTGACTCGGACCCTGCTCCTAAAGACATCGCTGGATCTGCTGCTGTTGAAATGATGTCTCAGGCCATGATCAGGTAGAATTCTTTTAGCGTTCGGCCAGAGCTGTTTGGTCATTGTGTGGGCTTGCGTCCATTAGCTACTTCAGCACCATTTCTCCCAGCCCACTTTTCTTTGTGTACTTACCCTCTCCAGGGGAATGATGGACGAAGAAGGTAACCAGTTTGTTGCCTACTTCCTGCCAAATGAAGAAACCATGAGAAAGAGAAAGAGAGATTTTGAAGAAGAGATTGACTACATGCCTGAAGAAGTGTAAGTTGCTTTTTTTTTTTTTTTGTGACCGTTGACTGAAGAAATGATAGTTGATTCAAATGAACACAAATGCTCTTAAAAAAAAAAAAACAAAAAAAAAAACAGTGTGGCTTAAAAACTTTATTAATGTCTCGTTAAAAATGGGATGAGAACAAGCTTTATTGACAATTTTGTACTTGGCATTGTATTGTGATCCTGTCTTGTGACAGTCCGTGGGGTTAAACCTTTTGTACACAGTAGACCGGTACGTACCCAAAAGGTCAGCGTAAAGGCCCACCTATCTATTGTCATAACACCGCTGCTTGAATAATGGCCTACACTACAGTCAACACGCCTGTGCTCTCCAAATCTTGCGTTCCACAGGCGTAGAGGCCTATTCTTGAAAGGCATTTACTCCTCTCTGCCGTCGTCACCTGACTGGCTAGCATACCGGCCTTTACTATACTAGATTACACACATAATACAACGCTGTCGAGTTACGCAAGTTACACTGCTGTTTTTTTTTTTTTTTTTTTAGCTTTGCGTCAGTTTTGTTTTTTCTTGTAGGTTTCAAGAAGAAAACGGAAAGGATTTTAGTTTTACTGTAGCTTAGCATGGGATCAACTCAAAATAACAAATGTGTAGTGTGAGAGGAGAAATGCAAGCAGGCAAAGAGCTTGTGCCCTTCAGCGCCACACTTTAGGATATCTGTGCTACGGTGTGATGGGCGTGCCAGCTCAGTCAAACCACGCCTGCCACTTTACCCAGAGTGGGTTGCACCACCCCAAGGGAGTTCAGGAGCTTGATGCCAGTAGTGAGAGCCCCGGAGGGAAGGGGAGACACGTGGCGATTGATCGGAGGACAGTGAAAATCATGTGAAGTGATCCTGTGCGTTGCTTCCTGAAGCACGTCACTCAAAGGTGCAGTTTGGGCGTTAGGTCCGTACAATGGATGGTAGAAGATTATAAAAACTGTGAGACTTTAAAAGATGCAGTGTGTTCTGTTGTTAGATCATATTATCATAAATTTAAATTTTACTTTTATAAATGAAGATGTTTGGTTGTTAAACTTTGCTGGGGAGTCCAGGGTTATAGTGCTGAAGTGCTGGGGAGGCTAGGGTTCAAGGGATTAAATCAATGATTAGTGTGACTGGTTATTTTGTACAGAGTTTTTGTTCCCCTTTATCAAGGGTGGCCATGTTTCTGAGCCTGCTGTGTACTGACTTGTACGTGTAGAGCAAGACATTTAGAAATTAGTATATGTGGAGGCTTTTAACTCTAGCGAGAATATGTGTCAAGTACAAATTTATTTGTATGTCATAGATTGAAATTCCTACTTTCATATCTCCTTCAGTCTAGTAATACAGTACCAAGGATTAAAAAGAAAAAAAATGACATTACACTGTCACCCATTGAGTGAGAGATACGGCGCCTTCAGAAAGCATTCCGATCCTTACAATCAGTTTTTTTTTGTTTTTTTTTGGTTTTTTTTACATTTTCTTGTGCTAAAATCATTTCAATTCATTTTAACTTCCTCCTGAAATATCCCATTGAACAAGTATTCAGACTCTGTGCTGTGACACTAGAACGTGTGCTGCCAGAAGAAATCTACAATCCTTTAGTGTGCTTCAGCTTTGGCTGTGAAGCTTTGGATATTCAGCCCTGAGCTGGGCCATCTGAGGCTGCTGGTACTGAAGTTAAACACACCAGAGCAACAGTCTGTGCCCGTTTCCCCATTTATTTTAAAGGGGGAAAAAAAGAAAGGTACAAAGCAATTCATGAAGTGATCGCCTAGTGATGTGATGTGTGGCCATTTTAATTAGTCATTTGGGAATATTGGACTATGCTCTGGCCCACTACCACTTTTAACAATGTCACCAGCAATTGCAAAGTTGAGGTGTTCATATGAAAGGTCCCGAGATATTGTGATTTGAACGCTCACATCTACAAAAAAAATACCCAAATACTTGAAGTAGTACTTGGGGTCTTTACCCCCTCAAGGAGGTTTTACTTGTTACTGGGAAACAAACGAAGCCTCCTCCACACGTACATACTACTTGTGCTGTAATTTATTAGTTGCGAATTTTCTTGTCTGTTTTCTGTTAACTCTCTGAAAACGCCAAGCCATCAAGGTCACATCGACAAATTGTTTTCCCATTGCTAATCTTTCTTTCTGTTGAAACACAGCTATGATTACAAGATTGCCAGGGAATATAACTGGAATGTGAAGAACAAAGCCAGCAAGGGTTATGAAGAGAATTACTTCTTCATCTTCAGAGATGGCGACGGTGTCTACTACAATGAGCTGGAAACGAGGTAAGTTTGAGTACAGAAGCATTTTATGGCATCCACTTTGCTAACAGAGGGACATTTTCTTCTTTCTCTGATCCGTATTTACAATTACTGAGAGAATTACAGGTTGTTTTCCATTTTGCAGAACTCCTAATGAATTCCTCTTGAGTTTTTTTTTATAAATAGTGAAATTCTGGACTGGATAATATAGCATAATATTGAGTATCTAAAGACTAGAGCACAGAATAACTGCCGAGTGTGGGAGATTTTTTAAACTCAGTCACGGGTTGCCGCCATTGGGTTATAAATTACTGTTGTATTTAATGTCAATTGATAATGGACAGTTAGCAAATTGGGTCACAGTGGGATGACTTGTCTATGATTCTCCGAAGTGAACACTCTGATAGTTATAGACCATCTTCATGGGGGACTCCCCAGAGGTCCCTATCTCCACACTGACAGTTATCTGGCCATTCAACAAGGAATGAGTCTTGAAGACACTGAATAGGGCAAGATTGGGTCGCAACAGAAAGAAGGTTTAAGAAATCCTGACATTTGGAAATAAGTGTTAAAATGTTTAGGACTGAGAGATCCTGCAAAATTAACAGTAACAACAACAACAACATTTATTTATATAGCACATTTTCATACAAAAAAATGTAGCTCAAAGTGCTTTACATAATGAAAAGCACTAGTAGTAGCAGGGAACCAACATCTGTTTTGATGTGGGTAAAAACATAAAAGTATTATTTGATAAATAAGATGTCTAGTGTTTATACTGTAAATACCTTGCATATTAGTTGATAGTCAAGAAAAGAGACTGGCCAAGGGAACCCTGCATCGAGACAACAGGCCACCTAATATCAGACTGTGGATCCTCTGTTAAAGACAAAGAGAGAGAAAAGTCTGTACTGGGAGAAAAACACACACAACGTTCAACTAAAATATGTGCAAAACAATAAAGATGGCAGGAAAGACCACTCATAAAGTGTGAGGTGGGATTATGAATAGCCAGACTAACTCTGCTGCCTTCCAAACACATGTAGCTGGAATTGTTACTACTGAATACCCATGAAGCGTAACACACTTTGGTGCAGTAAGCCAGTGGACTTCAAGTTCGGTCCTGGGGACCTCCTTGTGGCTGCAGGTGTTCAACCCAATCCAGTTTGTCATTTTTTGTTTCTTTCAACTGGACTCCTGTAACGTTTTGAGTTCTCCACTCTAAAATATTTTTTTAATCTTCTACTTGCCCTGAGTGAAGGTCAAGGAAAAGAAATATTAGTTTCATATTTTCATGTAATACACTAATGATAAAGTTTTTTGTATTGTAGGCTCTGAAGAGCAGCAAAAATATAACAACCAGGAACAAATCTCAGGTTACTCTTGTCACATAATCCACATGTTGTTGGTCTATTTGTGTGCTCGCGATCTCCAAAATGCAAGCGTTTTTCTGCTAAAATAAATGTTAAACGTGTTGGCCTCAGCTGGCTGAATGGCCTATTTTGGTGAAAAGTGTTCTAATGTTCTTCCTAGTTAAAATGATGCAATTTTTCTTTTTTCATATCAACACTTAAAAGATTAATTTCTCATTGGGAAAGAAGCTCTCTGAAATGCGTTCATTGGATGTGTTGTTTGAAATGTGTTCAGTACATGCAGTCCTCCAGTTAGGAATGAGTTCCATTCCTGCTGTCATGAAATCGAGTCTTTAAAAAGTCAAAATGGGTGTGAGGCCTCCAAACATAAGTGAAGGCCAGGACCTCTTGACTAATCTGCTCAGCTGAGGGTCACTTAAACTCAGCTGGACCCCTCATGTTACTTGCTGACTTCAGTTAGAGCAGTGCCTAAAAATTTGGAGCTGCCATAAAAAAAAAGGAAAACCAAAAATATCCACAAATATATCAAAAAGCCCAACAAGAGGGGAGGATAGCTGTAATTTATAGACTGAAAATGTATTTATCAAAAATAGAAGAGCACAAAAAAATGGTCAGTAAGAAGAAACAAAAGGTGTTGCCAAAATGCAATCCTTCAACAAACAAGTCCAACATCTCCAAATCAAATAAACCGAATGTCAGTTGTCACATTGAACTATACACATATTGCAAATTGTCGGGAACTGCTTAGTTACAAAAGCCTATTAAAAATATAAATATTGTAATAAACCACAGCCGCCCCAAAAACAGCAGATCCTGTGGCTCAAGAAGCTGCTGCCATCTGGTAACAGGCTGGCAGGTGGCAGGGAGATGAGGTCAGAGCTGCTCAGCTGCCCCACAGGTTTACATGTAAAGGCATTCACATCTGAATAGAGCTTGTTGTGTCCACATATGAAACATGCTTGGTAGAAGTTCATTCCTTCTGATGCTCCCCTGGTTGGAGTCACCAGCATTCTTGGGTGAGATGATTCATCAGTAGAGTTCTGGTAACGGATTGAGTCGTTTGTTGGCAAGTTAAGTTGCATCACCCTTGTTTATGATCTCCCTGAGCAGTCACGTGGGCTTATTCAGTCAGTTTTTCAATGTCTTTATTGATAGCAGTCGAGTGTTGTACTGTGTTAGCCATAGATTGATACGGGAGAAAGTAGGGTGAAATGACACCTTTTATTGGCTGACTAAATAGATTACAAATGCAAGCTTTCGAGGCAGCTAAGGCCCCTTCATCACATTTTAGTTTTAGTTATGCTAGCTTCTTTACCATTTTTTAGTTCTATACATTTCCAGTCGCTCTCCTGAGTGGGTTTCTATGGAGTCTTGCTACATGGTGTAGCACCCGGCAGTCAGAATCCTAAGCCAGGTCACAAAAGATCGAGTAAATCCAATGATCTCCACAATAAACGTAATGGTCTCCTACTCCTGAGCCTTCTCCACTTACTTTAATAGCCAGAGGGAGGAGTTGGGATTGGTGATGACTGGGTGGCCCTGCTTCCTGGGGCTCCACCTATAAAGATCAAGGAGTAGAGGTACTCTTGGCCTCCTTTGACATTAACCCCGAGGGCTTGAAATTCTGTTCAATTATTGTTAACTATTAGTCTGATTAGAGTGACGTCTAATGACTCATGACAGTGGTCTGCTGCCATCTAGCGGATGAAGTAACATCATGCTACAAAAAATGCATTTTGCCACTCCAAGGCAAATATTCATGAATGAGGTGGAGCCTCCAACTAAAAACACAAATGGAAACAAACTGCAAAGGCAGCAAACTGAACCATTACTTGAATCGAGTGATATAGTGATGAGGATGTGAATGGCTAACAAATGTTGACATGGAAAGTGAAACTGATGCAAGATACAGCAGGTAAAATCATTGTGCTCGAGTGCAAGGACAAAGATGGACATTAGCCTGCTAGGCCCTGTTCAGAATGCAGCAACTGTCAGTGTTTGTGCCAGCAACAAATGTGGAAGTCACCAAGTCTGGTGCTGTCATAGAGTACAGTAACATAAGGTCCACGTCGCATATGGAGGTCCAGCAGTTACGTTCTACCCTGTCATGTGCAAGCAACAGAAAAAAAATGAAAGTGCGCAAAGAAACTCCCATCTACTGTCCCGATTGTGGCGTCAGACTGTTCCTTGGTGATTGTCTCGGCACAGCTGTGGACGCTAGGCAGACGTTGCCTTCTGTATCCAGATGGATGTTTTGCTATTTGTATGTTTCTGTGACACGTAGTTACAATGATGCTGTTGGCTTGTTTTCCTGGTATAAACATAAAATGTACCAAAAATATGACACATAACTAAAAAAAAGTAGAAAGTTTAATATGTAACACTGATGCTAAGAATCTGATTTTGTATGCGAGTTGATACTTGCACTGAAAATGGAAACATTTGCAAAAATGCATAATTTTTTTAAGGGAAAATCTTTTAGACATATTAACAAAGTGACAGGTGAGGCGATAACAATGTACTTTAAATTGAAGAAAAAAAAACTATTTAAACTAAAATGAAGCACCTGGGTATGTTGATCTTGGGCTTAGTTTTTCGTAATGACACAGGACCTGGGAGAGTTGAGATAGACATGATGACGATGATGATGTTGGCGGTGTAAATTCAAACACTAACATTTGATTGATGTGTCAGCAGGGACTTGCCGACTGTGCTAGTATGTCACTGAGTGTCACCTCAAGCTGTACTTGTTGCTGGGATGCATCCTGAGGATGCTGGGAATTGCAAGCAGTGTCTACTACTGCTCTGCTAAACAACTGAGTTGCTTGCCTGAGACGAAGTTTCAGGGGTCACTTGATGACACAAAAGCACCAGCTGAAAATGCTGACAGAGTCTGAAGTGTGCAGAGCTCATCCTCACTGCAACATATTCAGCCATGTGAAAAAAAAGGGTAAATGAACTGAAATCCAGTTGACAAGTCTGTGAAATTGGTGCAACCCTAGTCCCACCTGCACTTGAAATGTGCCCGTTCAGCACGTCGTTTTTATAACTGAGAGGTTTTGCACCCGTTCAATTTCAAGTTGATGCGGCAATTGCAGATTTTGCAGTGGCCCCCCGGTCCAGCATTTCAGGCTCAGGTGAGTGTGCTGACGCTCCTTGAGTCCCTTGTGTTTTGTGAACATGCAGCCTGCGTTCTCCCAGCAGGCCACAGTGCACCTCTTTAGTTCAGTATGTCTGCTGCTAAGAGTGAGACACACAATGGCCTGAGAGCTAGCGGTGTTACATGGCAACTCCTTTTTATTATTTCAGAGTCCGTCTAAGTAAGAGAAGAGCCAAGGCAGGCGCTCAGTCCACCACCAACGCCATCCTGGTCGTGAAGCACAGAGACATGAATGAGAAGGAGCTGGAGGCACAGGTATGGTATTGGGGGCCGGGTTGGTGTCACATGCATGAAAACTGCTGTCCCCTACAGTACCAGTGATTGTAAATCTTCACACTGCTATTAATTGTGGGCCCAGTGGTTGGTTTATTTATTTATTTTCTCCCTGTTCTGTTTGTCACCTGTGCCCACAAGTTGACGTAGTGGCTCAGCGGTTCTTTTAAGTCGGGTTCTCTTGTAAATTCCCTGTCCAAATTATTTTGTTCTTGTAGGAAGCTCGCAAGGCACAATTGGAGAACCATGAACCTGAGGATGAAGAGGAGGAGATGGACAAAGACACCCAAGATTCAGGTGAAAGACGATGCATGAATCTATTAGAGCTCTCTGTCAAACCACAAACGACAAGGCTTTGCCATTTAAATCTCATTATTTATCATCACAGTGCTGCTTGAATGTATGAGGACTGTACAGAAAAGGCCATTAATTTAGTATAAACGTATCTTTTTTTTTTTTTTTTTTTTTAGTAATGACTTTCCAAATAATGGACACAAACTGTGACACAATTGTATACAGTCCTTGTTTACTGAACCCAAGTTAGGGCTCTGGCCGCTAATTGTAATTTGCGTACTAAGTAAATAACAATAAGTAAAATAATAATAATAATAAGTAAATAATAATAATAATAAGCTACTAAGTAAAGTTCTCCTGTGGCCACTAATCAGTCTCTGATGTCTGTCAATCTCCGTCAGTGCGGTGACATTTGGGTGTTGTCCAGCTTCGGGTCCTTCGACAGCATCACAACTGGATGTTGGTCAGGACTTTGCTAATCCAAGGCGCACATCTCCTTGGCCGTTCTTTAGTAGATTTACAGTGCATCTGGAGAGTATTCACAGCGCATCACTTTTTCCACATTTTGTTATGTCACAGCCTTATTCCAAAATGGATTAAATTCATTTTTTTCCTCAGAATTCTACACACAACACACCATAATGACAACGTGAAAAAAGTTTACTTGAGGTTTTTGCAAATTTATTAAAAATAAAAAAACTGAGAAATCACATTCTGATGGTCTCATTAAGTCCGGGGTCCTCAGTCACCGTCAACAGCGCAATTACAGTTTCTCTTGGATGAATGAAAGCACTAAGAAGACATACAGTTACAGTGGGTACACAAAAGAACAAAAGAAATCCCCCCTTTGAAATATTCCCATTTCTTTTGCTTTACAGCCTTAAATGTAAACACGCACACTAATATTTCTTCCCAGCTTTACTTACTCAATGCAGCCTCAAACATCCAAGTGAAAGAAATCACAGCTACAGTTCAGAAGAATGTTAAAAACTACTGAGATTAATAAAGGACCCCCCCCATATGTCAATGTCATTTTGTTGACCACCTTTTGCTTTAATGACAGCCTTGAGTCTGTTGATTCTTCTCTATCAGCTTTGCACTCCTAGATTGAGCCCACTCGATATTTAACCCCCCCCCCCCCGCTCTTCTTTGGTCACATTGGATGGTGAGTGTTGGTAGTCTGCTATCTTCAGATCTTTCCACAGATTTTCACTGTGGTTTAGCTCTGGGCTCTGACTGGCTACACCAGGACATTCTCTTTTCTCTCCTTCAGCCACAGTGTGGTCCATATTGCTGTGTGCTTTGGGTGGTTGTCATGTTGAAAGGTGAACATTCTGCCCATCTTCAACTTTCTGGCAGAGGGTAGCAGGTTTTCCTCAAGAATTTGACGATATTTTGCCCCATCCATTTTTTCTTCTACCCTAACGAGAGTTTGATTTTGGTCTCATCTGACCATAAGACCTTTTTCTTCCACCTGGCATCAGAATCTTCAAGGTGCATTCTGGGAAAGCTCAATGGAGCCTTCATATGACCTTTCTTAAGAAGTGCGACCCTCCCAAACAAGCCACAATGGTGGAGCGCTTGTCAAATTGTTGTCACCTGCACACCATTAATAACCAGTCTTTGCCATCAAATCCTGGAACTCCTTCACAGTGCCCATTGGTTTCTCGGTGGCCTTTCTTACCAGTGTCCTCCTAGCTCTTCCATTCAGTTTGGAGGGTCCAGGGAGGGTCCTAGTAGTACCAAACACTTCTTTATGATGGACTTTACTGGGCTTCTTGGGATTGATAAAGCCTTTGAGATGTTTTTTGTCCACAACTCTATCCCTGAGATCTTCTGGAAGTGGCCTGCCACCCATAGTCAGTTGTGTGCTGTCAGTTGCTCTACCAACGAAGGGAATGAATGGACCAGGAACAGCTTCACTAATCACACTCTTTACAGCTGATCACAGGTGGGAGGAAGCCAGTAACCGCAATAGGAATGGTGGGCACTGACACTTGAGTTTGTTTTATTTTTTTTGTCCTTTATTCATTTCAGGATTTTTTGTTTTTTAAAATTCTTCTGAACTGTAGCTCTGAGATCTTTTACTTGGATGTTAGAGATTGCATTGAGTAAGTAAAGCTGGTAAAAATGAGTCTGTGTGTTAAGGCTGTAAAGCAAAAAAATGGGAATATTTTGATGGGGGGGGGGGGTCTTTTCTATACCCACTGTAAATACTAAGCTTCATTATCAGCAAGTCTAAGTTCTAATTAGGAAACCAGTTGGAAGAAAAATCTGCGGCCCTCCAGGACCGTGATGGAGGACCCCTGCATTAAGTAATGTATTTGTGGCACAAATAAGAAAATCTCAAGGGGGGGCACAAACTTTCAAGCAGCACATGCTTATTTAATATCTTTGAACAACAAGTAACCTTTGTATTTTATCTCCATAAAGGTGACGACAAGGAGAAAGGCAGCGAGAGTGAACGAGAGGGCAGTGAGGCCGAGCGTTCTGCCAGTGAAAGTGAAGGAGAGGAGGATGAAGATCAGGACAAGAGAAGCCGAGAGGATAAGGCAGAGTCCCGCCGGCGCAGGCAGAAGGGTAGTGGCAGCGGCAGCGAAAGCGGAGAGGACCGGCAGGCTCGTGATGAAGAGGAGATCTTCGGCAGCGATGACGAGGAGAGTGAGAATGAGAGCGACAACGAGCAAGATGGCCAAGCTGAGCGCAATGAAAGCAGCCATGACGAGAGTGGAAGTGAAGAGGAAGAAGGCAACCGCTCCCACTCGGCAAGTCCGGCCCGCAGTAGCAGCGAGCACTCCGAAGCAGAGCAGCCGAGTGGCAGGAGTGGCAGTGAGCAGGGCTCGGATTCGAGTGAAGCTAGTGACAGTGACTAAACGGCGCCATCTCGACCTCGATTGGCCCTGCTGGTGGGTTCTATTCAGACTCTGGAGCTGATTGGCAGTGGCAGAGTTGGCCTGATCGTAGATGTACTGTACGTGTGAATGGGCGTCATTGAGTTTTTGGAAGGCACAACATGGTTAGTCTTCCAAACATTTACTTTTTATCCTTTAGCCAGAAGGTGGCAATCAATTTGATTTGAATGCGAGTCTGTCAGTGTAAATAGATTTAAAAAAAATAAAAAGCCATGAAATTGTCAGGCTTGTCTTTGTGTGACGTGACAGAAAAAGTGTGCAGACTGTTCATGTTCAAGTGGGCGATGGGCACTCTCTGGCGCCATCTTTAGTGAGCCCTTGAAACTCTGGTCTCCTCGCTCATTAAAGTCAGTGGTTTACAGTTCAGTGCTGCAGCCACATGACAAGACCCTCAGACAGGTTCAGAGGGTCCTGACTGTTCAATTCTTACCTGGATGTGCTAATCGACACACCACACTTCACCACCCTCGGGTGGCATCATTAGCAGGTACAACACCCTCACTGACTGGCATGCCGGGCTACATTGTGTGTGGCTCATCTTTACAAACACAAGTGTTTAAAGTGACACCTGGAGCAGCGGCACGTCAGTGAGAGTCGGGTACTGTGCTGAAGCTAATTGGTGACCATGGCAGGAGGATGGCCTCCTATTGGCATGGGTTACTCTTAGGGTGTACTCACATACTGTAAGGCCTGTTTATTCTGCCCTGTGACCAAGCGTGATTGTCATCCCAAAAACCCCCCGACTGGCACTCACTCACACTGTGCTTAACGTCCTGGGCCCAGGCACACGTGCGCCATCACCATACGACTTCAAACGATCCAAACCCGGACTGACAACGCAGTTTTACTTATTTTGTGTGTAGGGTGGGGTGACGCTCTGCCCGCTTACAGACTTGGTGAGTGTGCAGCACGGCGCTTTGCTGCACATACGAGAAGATCTTTATGGTGACGAATGGTGTCTTCATTTAGACTCTCTCTCCTCTAGTATTGATTCCCTTATAGACATTGATAATTCATCCACTCCTGAAGAACTGGTCTCACACTATAACACTGGACTTAATGGTATTCTTAACTCCGTCTCTTCATTAAAAACTAGATCAGTTTCTTTCTTTCTCCTTATCTGCTCCCTGGTTCACTCCTGAACTTCGGCTTTTGAATGATTATATAAAAAAACTGGACTCTTTGTTCACAAAGAGATGTACAAAAACCATATACTTTATTGTAAGGACTGTATTGGCCAAACTAAATCGAGCTATTATACTCTCATTATTTCTGCCAATGAAGGAAATACCAAGTCATTGTTTTCACTACATAACAATATCACACAACCCCTGGATTCTTTACCTTCTCACCTTTACTCGACTGAATTTTGCAATTCCCTTGTGTCCTTTTTTTAATGAAAAAATCCAGAAGATTCCTCAGTCTCTCTGTACGGATTCCTCCAGTACTGCATTTGAATTTCACCCACCAACTCACTCATTTTCGTCTTTTCAGCTTCCTACCTTCTCAGAAATCTAAGATCTCATCTGTAAGTCTAAGCCATCCACCTGTCAACTGGACCCCCGCCCTACAGTTCTGGTCAAAGCCTGCCTCTCCTCTCTGGTTCCCCTTATCTCTGCTATAATCCACTCTTCTCTCACTACTGGTGCTGCTCCTTCATCTTTTAAAACTGCTGCAATAAACCCAATACTGAAAAAAACAGGTGCCGATCCGACTAATTTCAGTCATTTCCGTCCTATTTCTAATCTACCCTTCATTTCCAAAATTCTTGAACAAATAGTGTCTATTCAACGTCATTCTCATTTATCTCAAAATAATCCGTATGAACAGTTCCAGTCTGGTTTTCATCCCCTCCACAGTACAGAAACGGCACTTATAAAAATGACTAACGACCTCCTTATGGCAGCTGATTCTGCTTTAATTCCTGTTCTCATCCTCCTTGATCCGAGTGCAGCCTTTAACACTCTCTGTCACACGACGACTCTTCTCAGTAGATTATCTTCGATTGGCGTTACCCACACACCACTAAATTGGTTCAGATCCTACCTCTCAGGCCACACTCAGTTTGTTCACCTTAAAACTTTCACACCCCAGCCCACCGCTGTTACTTCAGGTGAGCCCCTTGGCTCTGTCCTGGTGTCCCTCCTTCCTCTTTCCTAAATATAACATTATCTTCCACTGTTATGCTGATGACCCCCAGCTCTACCTCACTAGCAAACCTACTGCTTCCTTTCCACCCTCCTCACTTACTGATCACATAACAGAAATCAAATCCTGGTTTTCTTCAAACTTTCTTAAATTAAATAACAAGTGACAAAACTGAGGTTCTCCTCATTGGTACAAAATCCACATTATCCAAAACTGATCACTTTTCATTTGTTATTGATAATTCCTCTGTCTCCCCTTCCCCACAGGTGTCATCCTTGACAGTACTTTATCCTTTCAGTCCCACATCAGTAACATCTCCCGGTCTGCGTAACGTTAATCGTATTCGCCCCCAGTTCCCTCACTCCCCACACCACTGCCGTCCTTGTTCATAGCCTGGTCACTTCTCATCTCCATTATTGCAATTCCCTTTTCTTTGGTCTTTCTCTCAAATCTCTCTATAAGCTTCAACTGGTCCAGAATTCAGCTGCCCACCCTCATCGTTACTAGACCCCCTCTATTCACCGTATCACTCCCGTCCTGCAGCAGCTTCATTGGCTTCCAGTTCAGTTCCGAATTCAATTCTCCTGCTAACCTTTAAGGCTCTCCACACCCTCGCCCCTCCATATCTGTCTGACCTCCTCCATGTTGCCATTCCCTCCGTACCCTCAGATCCTCTTCTTCCATCCACTTGACTGTCCCCTTTGCCCGTCTTACCACCATGGGGGGCACAGCATTCAGTCGCTCTGGAACTCACTACCATCTGAGCCTAGAAATATTGAATCATTTTCACTTTTCAAATCTAAACTTAAAACTCCTCTGTTTCAGACGGCGTCTTCTCTTTGATTACAATTGCTGCGTCTGATTTTAACTTCTGTATTTTACTTTTGTTTATAATCTGTGCTTTGTCAATTGTTTGGTGTTCTTGAGTGTTTAGAAAGGCACCTACAAATAAATAAAATGTATTATAATTATTATTACAGTTGATGCTCGTGTGTAACCCGAGTTAAAAAGCAGCTCGTATTGAATGACATGAGAGTTGCACTGTCACTGGCGTCATGTCTGGTTTCCGTGCTCGGGCACATTTAGCGATCACACTGTTCCTAAATCCGACTGAAGAGTGCCAGGGCCTACATCTTCTAAGCAGGCCAGGGCACGGGCACAGAGCGATCACACACTAGTGAGACTTTGGAGGGGGTTACACACACTCGGGCATGGAAGGCATTGCCAGGGGGAGAAGGAACTAATCAGACTATGAAATGTCTTGGATGGTTAGAGGAGTGCAAATGAAACCAACACGGGTTGGCACGGAGAATGGCATACAGACAACCCCCGAAATTCACTGGGGATTATGTTCCTAGAGCACCCGTGAATTTTGGATGTGGTCAAAAAAAAAATGCCAGTTTAAACCCTAAGTATGCCCCCAAAACACTTTTTCATTTCATTTCAGACTCGGCTTAATGCATTACCTGAAGACGGGGTCTCGTGTTTTCTAACGTTTATTCTCAACCCAAACACACTGAGTGAGCTCGTTTTGCCTGAACGTTTATAAAATGTTGACTTCACCTGCAAGTGCATTTTGTGTGTGTGTGTATTTTCTGGATAGTCGGGAGAAGTTGCTCTCCGAGGATGTTTTGTTCCCATTCTTTATTGATGGCTTGGGATTGGGTGGCACCACCAGGGTGCTCAGGAATGGCAGGTGGGAGTTGTGGAGGATGGCCTGGTGGGTGTCAAGAAGGGCAGCAAAGAAGCCAAGAAAAACCTCAGGGAGAGACTGTTGGTATCCTGGGATTGGCTAAAGTCATCTTCTCTGATGAATCCCCGTTCTGATTGTTTGTGGCATCCAGAAAAAAAGAAAAGGTGAGCGGTGCTGCCATCAGTCCTGTGCCAGGCCAACAGTGAAGCATCCTGAGACCGTTCATGTCAGCCAAGGCAGTGCAGGGCTCAGAACACAGCCAGGAATAAAGAGTGGCACCAAAACATCAACCGAGAGCAACTTCACCCAACCATCCAAGAACATGAGGACCACCATGATGGAGCACCGAGCCATAAGACAAAAATGGGAACAAAACATTGAAATGTTGGGGTCCATGGCCAGGAAACTCCTCAGACCTTTAATCCCATTGAGAACTTGTGGTCAAACAAAAACCCACCAATTCAGACAAACTCCAGGCACTGATGATGTAAGAATGGGCAGCTGCCATCAGTCAAGATTGGACCCAGAAGTTGATGGACAGACAGCCTGTCGGGGCGAATTGCAGACGTCTGGAAAAAGAAAGAAGGGCCAGCACTGCAGATATGGACTTCATGGCATTGGCAATAAAAGTCTTTGTAACTTCTGAACTGCTTGTCATTCTACTTCAGTCTCCCACAGAAACGTCTGACACAAAGATCTAAAGACACTGAAGCAGCAAACTTGGTGAAGACCAGCACTCGGGTCATTCTCTAAACCTTTGACCCCCACTGTCCATTATGGGGTGGTGTGCTGGTCGCCCGCTGTGGCTGTGTCTCTGGACCGCTTCATCATTACAGAGGCTGCTGACCTCGCCGGCGATGAGGAAATGGCGTGCAGACGAGAGGTCTACCTGCTGACTCGGCGGTCCCGGGGCAGTCTGACCTTTAAGGAAGGAGCAGGTCAAAGACTTGACAGAGCGGCTGATGCTGGGGTGCCGTAGAAATGGTGAGTCCGTTTGAAATCTCGTACAGTAAGAGTCGCTGGTGAGGGAACAGCACGTCTCGATGTGCCATTCGTATTAAAACGTTTACAGTTTCAATGAACAAATCACAGGGACAAACATTTGAAAAAGTCAGTTTATTATTTAGAGAGAAAGAAACGAAATTCACTCTCGTTGTCACAATGAACGTCCAAACACGGAATCAAAATTCAATGCAATAGACGTATAGTTGATTCCAAATATTGTTTTAACTGAAGTTTTACAGTAAAAGTGTTAAGTTTATAAAGAATTTGTGTGTTCATTTCAAAGCCAACCAGAACAAAAACGTATAACACAACAAATATCTCTAACGCAACCTGAAACATCATTTACTTTCAGATCATTATGTTTGACAGTTTCTTAATATGTTTAATTACTCGCTGTAATGTAAAACAGATCTATTATACATGTGTAAGAATTACCAGGAAAATAACAATCTGTTTAAATTGTACAGTCATATGAAAACGTGTGGGACCCCCTCTGAGCCTGCGCAATAATCGACTCGAACAGTGGCTTGTCTATCATTTCCTAGGAACATCCGAGTACTGCGGTGTTTTACGAACAAAGATTTTTAGTTTATGAAATGAAATCAAATGTGAAAAACTGGCTGTGCACAAATGTGGGTCCCCTTGTCATTGTGCTGATTTGAATGCCTGTCACTGCTCAATGCTGATTACTTGGTTGGATGAGCTCGTTAAGCCTTGAACTTCATAGACAGGAGTGTCCAATCATGAGTGGTCAAAGGGATTTAAGGTGGTCGATTACAAGTTGTGTTTCCTTCCCTTTGACTCTCCTCTGAAGAGTGACAGACAGCATGGGATCCTCAAAGCAACTCTCCAAAGATCTGAAAACTAAGGTTGTTGAGTCTCCTGGTTTAGGTGAAGGCTACAAAAAGCCATCTCAGAGGTTTAAACTGTCAGCTTCAACTGTAAGGAATGGAATCAGGAAATGGAAGGCCACAGGCACAGTTGCTGTTACACCAACCCAGCAGGTCTGGCAGGCAAAGAAAAATACAGAAGCGGCATATGCAGAGGCAGGATTGTGAGAATGGTTACAGACAACCACAGATCACCTCCAAAGACCTGCAAGAACATCTCGCTGCAGATGGTGTATCTGTACATCGTTCTACAATTCAGCGCATCTGTATGGCAGGGTGATGAGAAAGAAGCCCTTTCTGCACTCACGCCACAAACAGAGTCGCTTGTTATATCAAATGATCATTTAGACAAGCCAGATTCATTTGGGAACAAAGTGCTTTGGACTGATGAGACACAAATTGAGTTCTTTGGTCAGAACAAAAAGTGCTTTGCATGGCGGAAGAAGAACATCGCATTCCAAGAAAAACACCTGCTACCTCCTGTCAAAGTTGGTGGAGGTTCCATCATGCTGTGTGGCCAGTTCAGGGACTGGGGCCCTTGTTAAAGTCGAGGGTTGGATGAATTCAGCCCAATATCAACAAATTCTTCAGGATAATGTTCAAGCATCAGTCACAGAGTTGAAGTTACTTACGCAGGGATTGGATATTCCAACAAGA
Organism: Polypterus bichir lapradei; assembly: GCA_026402145.1. Lineage (NCBI taxonomy): Eukaryota > Metazoa > Chordata > Cladistia > Polypteriformes > Polypteridae > Polypterus > Polypterus bichir. Next base: position 110,955,293 of record JANRMT010062796.1, on the reverse strand, counting down.
CAATGAGCCAAAACACAGTTGGAAATCTACAAAGGCATTCATGCAGAGGGAGAAGTACAATGTGCTGGAATGGCCGTCACAGTCCCCTGACTTGAATATCATCGACAATCTGTGGGATGATTTGAAGCAGGCTGTCCATCAAATTGAACTGAACTGGAGAGATTTTGTATGAAGAATGGGGTCAGAAATACCTCCATCCAGGATCCAGACACTCATCAGAGGCATTAGGAGGACAGCGTCTAGAGACTCAAAGGAGCAAAAGGAGGCTCCACTAAGTATTGATGTCATATCTCCCAGATTTATCCACCTGTCTAATTTTGTTTTGATGCATATTGCATATTTTCTGTTAATCCAATAAACTTAATGTCACTGCTGAAATCCTACTGTCTCCATAAGGCATGTCAGATATTAAAAGGAAGTTGATACTTTAAAAAGCTCAGCCAATGAGAAACAAAAATCCAAAGAATTAAGAGGAGTTCCCACTTTTTCATATGACTGTATATCCCGTCCCTCAGATGCGAGCGGCAGAAACGCAGAGAGGCCCGGGGGTTGGTGAGCGAAGCGAAGCCCCCTGGTGTTCTTTATATTATTTTTTGTGTTTTCTTATATTCTCACTGTTCTGGAGAGACGTAACAACATCTGTCATTCTACTGTATGATGCTGTATGTTTAATGATGAGGATGATTCCCTGCTGAATACCCACTGCAGCTGACCCACTATTTATTTATCATTGTTATTAATGGTAGTAATAGTATTTGATATTGAATAGAAATAAAAAATAGATGACGATTCAAAGACAGTTTGTTTTTATGTTGGGTCTTTGCAGTCCACTTAAATATCACACGAAAATGGTTTAAGTCACGATTGTCTCCAACTCAAAATGTAAAATGATGTAAATTTCCTGGCAGTCCCATGCCGTCCAATCGATGTGGACATGACATCCAGTATTTCACACACACACAGCTTTTAGTAATGAAAACGCTGATGGATCAAATCAGTAAATACATTCCCTAACATCTTTCCCTGTCAGTTTTAAACCAATTTTATACGTAGCGCTGTTTTTGCAAACTTTTTAAAAATGAATTAATCTTAATATTGCTTCATCTGTGCTAGTGGGAATATGACATACATTTATAAATTGAAAGTCTCTAGGTGTGAGTTTCATGAGGCACATTCTGTTTGAAGCACTGGATGGTAATATGATTTATTATTTTTATTATAATGTAACGCTTCAGGAGAGAACGTAAAAAACCATTCAAAATATAAAGTGTTTTTTTTTTTTTTATTATTTTTTATCGGCAAAGTGTCAGAAACGTTAAAGAGTTTAGTATTGTTGGATAAGCTTAAGTGTGAGACTGGAAGTCATTTATGTTTGTCCCAAATAGAAAACTGCTGGAATACAAGTGTACAAGTGCGGCGTCCTTTACAATGCGTGCGTCTCGCAGAGGCCATGAGGCGAGTGACGCCGGGAAAGGGCGTTACGATAATTGCGTCATTACAGGGGCGTTCCGTGAATGACGTCAGAGGCATTGCAGTCTCGCAATTACATTCTGTTAGAGAAAAGGCGAGTTTACACTTGGCGCGTGCGCAGAAAATATCGTCAGGCACAGAGAGACACCCCCGATCCGCACTACATAAAATAATAATAATAATTCTTTGCATTTATATAGCGCTTTTCTCACTACACAAAGCACTCAGCAATTTCAGGTTAAGGGCCCAACACAGCAGAGTTCCTTTTGGCATTTACGGGGTTCGAACCGGCAACTTTCCAGAAAACACACACACACACAGACAGACAGAGCCAGGTATCCGAAAAGGTGAGTTTCACTGGGAAGCTGCTTACGTGGGCGCCGGAATCATAAACGAGGGGCTGAATATGACGCAACAGGTCATCAAAGCGCAAGATTGACACGCGAAAATAAATATCTCTGCCCACTCACGGGTTTATTATACTTGCCCCCCCCAAAGCGGCTGCTGCTTTTGGGCACTGCACCTTCTTCATTAAAAGCCTGAAATAAAAATCTCAACTGCTCTTCAATCAGCGAGGGTCTCAATGTCGCGCAGCAGGGGAAGTGAGAGTCTGCGGATGGAAGAGGAGTTGTGCCCGCTGTTCCTGACTGTAACAGGGAGAAAAGGAGACGGTGGAGTGTCGGTCCAATGAATCAAAAGCAGCGTAGGAAGGGCGAGTGTAATACTCTCTTGGGGTTTGGGGGCTGCATGAAGAGGAAATGCACTTCAAATGTGTTTGCGCCATGATCACCTGCTGCGTCAAATTCAGACCTTCATTCATCATTCTGGTGCCGACGTAAGCCGCCTCTCGTCGAGATTCCCGAGACCTGGGACACACGGCGCACGCGCATTCAGTGGGCAGCGCGCAGTGGTGTGTGGGCGTGTCTACATTGACGTCATTTTCATCGCACTGTCCTCGTGCCCAGCGCGGAGCCGTCAAGCGCAAAGCTGCCTTGGAATTGATGTCGGAGATTCCACAATTTAATAATAAACCGATTAGGAAAGTTTGCTGCCTGGAATGCTGGGTTAGACTGGAATAAAATGTCAAATAAACACAGTGTCACGAATAAAGGTGAAGAGGTAACTTTAAAACGGATCTAAACAATGGAGCCCTGTTCACGTTTTTCTTGTACAGAGTTGAAACGGATGAAAAATGTGTATTTTGTGAGAAGGATCCAGAAACATTTTTGAGAATACTGGTACTCTAAGGCGTTCTGGACCGACTGACAAGATGTGCTGAAATACTTTAAACTTGAATGATGGCGCTATAAAGTTCTGTCTATCTATTATATAGTGGCATTCACCCTATCTATCTATCACTTATATAGTGCCTTTATCTATCTCTAAACTATGAGAATTCTTGATGCTGAGAATGAATTGAAATGTAAAGTTGACATTAGATTATATTCGATATTAGATAATATATTACATAAAGTATGTTAATCCCAGGGGAAAATTCAAATGCATACAGAAGCAGAAACAAACAAGGATGCAGACTCTCAGGACAGCAAAACAGCCAATCAATCCCATTTGTATGATTATAGCTGTATACTGTGCATATGTATATATTTTTTTTTCCTTTTATGTCTGTATGATGTATGTATCATACCTAATTTTAATTGAGTTTGTAAAAAATTATATACTGTAGGCTGTATTTTATAATATATTACTTCAAATTAAATTAAAATTACACACATATATACAGTATATAATTATATATACGGTATATACAATGCCGTTTGTGGGCATAGGCGGGCTAGGCCAGGGCCTGGGCTGCACTCTAGTGGTCAGGGCGCATTACTGCAGCCCCATGTAGCGATTCCTATTTTCAGCTTCTTAAAAACAATTTGTCCGGAGCGGACTGGGACACAAAGAAATGTTTGTTACGTTTATGTCTGCACTCTGCGCAGCACAATCTGTGGGCGACGCAACATTTTTTAAACAATACAGACTCTCCACGCGAATGTCAGATTAGATTGTTTTATATTATCTTCACATACTAGCGATGTTCGGTCTTAACGTCTGACGACCTACGCGGTCCAACAATAACACGAAAAACAACAATGATGACGATGCCAATAATAATAATAATAATACTCTTCAAACTGATGCAGAAGAGACACCTGCATGGTGAAATAAAATGAAATGATTAAAACGGCAACAGGTCTGAGTGGATCGCTAAAAGCCGATTTGAACTCAAACTGTGATCGTTCGCTCAAACGGAGCACTCCCGTCCTCTGTGCTCAGCACCGTCTGTGAGATCCGCTCTGCACGCTGAAGCAGTTGTGTGTCCGTTCGTCTCCCGCTGTTAAAGCTCGTGCACTGATTGGATACGTCGATTGCATTATTTGCATACACACAAGCATACAGTATATATAAATTGTGTGTAAAGATTCCTAATTAAAGCTGATCATTATATTCTCAATTTCCCTGAAAGTTGTCATTATGCTAAGTGTTCATTTTATTTTATTAATTTAAACGAGATGTATATGATATGGTGCTGTCTTATTTACAAAAAGGTGTGTCCCCGTCATCAAAAGGCACACATTTAGCTCATCGTTTAAATAGAGAATTAGAGATCGAACCTAATGTAATATTAAGACTAAATAAGGGATAATTTTCTTTTAATTTTCTTTAGAAAAACGTTAAAAGCAATACATAAAGAACACTAGTAGAGCCCAAGTCCTACTTCTTTTCTGAAATCGCACCCCCCAAGCGTGTATTTTTCTGAGACAGCCTTGCTGTAAGTAGAAATTCTCAGATTGTGAATTCGACTTTGCTGTCACCGGGTCTGGCAGTGATGACTCCTCTCAAAGAAAAGGGGGCGGCGGGCGCCATTTATCACTTCGCCTTGGGCAGCAAAAATCCAAGAGCCAGCTCTGTATATATAAATTAGGGGTGTCGAACTCCGAGACTGGTGGGCCGCAGTGGCTGCAGGTTTTCATTCCCACCCTTTTCCTAATCAGTGACCAGTTTTCACTGCTAATTAACTTTTTTCCCTTCATTTTAATAGCCCTGTTTTTAAGGATTCAATCCTCTGAATGTATTCCTTTCTTCGTTAAATGACTGCCAAACAGAAATGAGATGTGAAACGAGACGAGAGATGAGCAGCTAAACTGGGATTTCAAACTCCAACCAGTCTCTTAATGAGAAGCCGATTCTTGCTGTTAATTAAACCCGTTATTTAATTCCATGGCTTGTTGCTGCTCTCATTCTGCCACAGCAGACATTTCCAAAACTGATTGATTTTTCTGTTACGCCGTCAAAATGTTTTGGTGACCAGAGAGATCAACTTTATCGAGACCATCACTTTTCTTTATTTTCAGATATTGTATGATGGGCACAGGTGAGCTGGTCACGTGGCGGCTCGTTTTGTGTCTCATTATTGTTTGGCTGCTAATTAAAAAAAGAGACAACTGAGGGGAGTCAAGTTAATTCAAACTAAGGCAAAAGAAGTTAATCAACAGCAAAAACTGGTCATTATTGAAGAAGATGGTTAGAATGAAAACCTGCCGCCACTGCGGCCCAGCAGGACCGGAGTTCGACACCCGTGATATAAAGAGGGCAGCCTGGCGCGCCAAGAGTGTGGGCGGGGCTCATGCTAATTAGTCGTCGTGACATCCAATCACTTAATAAACTTTGAGTTTCACGATACACCATTTCCGTCCTCCCGTCGGCAGATGGCGACCGAGCCGTACCCTCGCGTTTTCTTTGCCTATCTAGCCGGGCGTCTCGCTGCAGTTTGTATCCGTTCTTGCTCGCCCACCGGTAACCAGGAAGCCGCGGCGGTACCGAAGACAGGCTGGGTTCGATGTGCGGAGGACGGCAGTCTCACGCAGGTGAGCAGCGCGGACAAAGCCCGATGGGCTGCGGATTGTCTTGTTTTTGACCTCTTCAGAGAGCCCAGTGCCTCCCCCAGGTACCCACCGCGCCATCGCGTTGAAGCGTCTATTGTCTTCGGCACGAATGTTTTGTGAGGCGGGCACGGAGCCGCTCGGAGTGCTGTGAGCCGCGCGGTGCGATCGAGCATCTCCACGAGCGCCGGCGCGGTTTCAGATAGAAAATTGACAGACGGGATTTGAAAGAAAAATCCACTTCCAGGTCCTCTTTATTTTGTACAAAGTTACCCAACGTGACGATCCGAACGCGCGCGGCACGTCGGCTTTTTACGGTGACGAAGCAGGCGAACAGCTGGGCCTGAGATTTGGAAGCGAACGTGAAGCGCTTCGCTTTTATTGAAATGGAGTGAGCGTCGTGTGCAGGCGCCTCCAAAATCCAGCGTGACGGTGAAGTCCTAAACTGGAGAAGAGGCGGCCGGGGACTCGCCGAGTGTGCGCTTTACTGGCCGCCTGGCCGTCAGCAGGTTCAAAACCGAGGTGGGGTCGAAGGTTCATTAGTCCGTGGCAGGCGCAGGATCCACCCGGTGCTCACTTCATCAGAGCTGGCCTCTGTATGGCGCCCTTCATGGTGGGTGCTGTCCTAAAGTGTTTTACGAGGACACAGCGCGGTATTCGCATTCACACCTTTCGTGTTTTATCAGAAAAAAGCGCCGAATGCTTTGAGTTTACTTCACTTTTTGTTTGTCCTGCAGCTCCTGACTTACTGGTTTGAGGAAACCCCCATAATGTGATATTCCATTCAACTCGTCATGATGAGCAAGATAGGAACATTTTTAGCCCACCAGACTCAAAAAAAAAAAAAACCAACTTTGACATTTTAGTCCATTTTTGGAATCTGTTTGGTGCAGTAAGTGACACCCCTGTGATAAAAAGTAAATCGACCAGAAGGACTTGAAGTTGTGCAGGACCCCAGTGGTGCCTGAGGGGCTGAAGTCACTGAAGTTGCTCCTTCTCACAAAACCGGAGTGTCGCTTTATGATATTTGGAGGTTGCTGATCATATTGGTGATGTCTGATTTTTTTTTTTTTTTTTCCCATCAGTGGTGGTCCAAGCCCTCAACGCGCCTCTTAAACGTGACAGTTAAGCAGGTGGGGTATCGTTTGAGACCCTGTCGAGGTCAGTGGTTGGTCTTTTACAGCTCACTATGGACCGCTGTCAGCGGGTGAACAAAGACACGTTTCTATTGCAGTGGAGAGTATTTAGATGTTTAACATTTAAATTGATGCACACATTTGAACGTTTCCAATATTTGATGTGACGCATTCTTGTTTATGATTCATAAATCCTTGCATTCCACCCAGAATTATTACGGCTTACACCGGTTCAGACTGCGGCTCAGCTAAGATAAATGACCTCCTAACTTTGGGCGTATGACTTGATATAGCGCCTTTCTTTTTCAAGAACTACACCATCACAATTTATAAGAACAGACATGTGAAAAAGTAAGTGCACCCCAAGGAATTTGTTGGCTTTTCAACGTATTTGAACAGACAGACAGAAGCTCAAACAGGGCCTACAGATAAAGGAGGTCTACTTAAGTAAAAAAAACACGAGCCACATTAGCATTGCTAGTTATTTATTTGATCAAAATCTCAATAGCTGTAATGGTCTGCTGGGTAAACAAGTAAGTCCCCCCCCCCCCCACTGCCTCAGAAGCTGGCATTAAGCTTGTAAGTATTGTGCATAACTGCCCAGCAGTCTCTGACATCGACACGGGGACATTTGTGACGACTCCTCCATGCACAGTTCCTTCGGTTGCAGGACGGTTTGTGGGTTTTCTCGCATGTCCTGCCTGTTTCAACAACGGTGGATTTCAAATTGGGGCTTTCGCAAGGCCACTCCACAAACCTCCATTTTTATTGTTTTTTTTGAGCCGTTCCTTGTGGTGCATTTGCTGGTGTACTTTGGTTTATTCTCATGTTGAAAGGTCCACTTCAGTTTCAATTTTCTAACAGATGGCCTCACACCGTCTTCTGGCAGTCGCTCTCACATTGTCCTCGGGTACAACGGAGAGTCCTTGGTGGATTCTGTGGTGATGATCTGCCCAGGCCCCAAGCCAGAACATTTCCAAATGGCAGAGAGCGGTCAAATGCCGGCTTGGGTGTTTACCCAGCATGCCTTCTGGTACCGTGGCTAAATAACTTGGCCTGTGCCTCGTCTGTCCAGAGCAAGTCCTGGGGTCTCGTGAACAACGCTCTGCGTAGAATTGACACTAAAACATGGCGTATGGGCAAAAAAAATGTAGGTGCCTAAAACTGCGTAAGCGAAGTACCACACACTTCACCTTTCTAAATCCCAGTCGACGTGAATTGTAACGCACGCGCCTGCAGCCCCACCCCGACTCCTCCCAGAATTATACATACTTATGTAATTATAAATATTAATAATATGCAAATCAATATAAATGGCCACTTCTGCTCAGCGTTTTGTTAAAAGACAATGGCAGGAGCACGTGGAAGAAAAGCAGAATTTAAGCGACTGTGAAATTCCGGTCCTGCTCAGGAAAAAATCTTATTTTTTAAAATTCTTCTGAATTGTAGCTGTGATGTCTTTCACTTGGATGTCAGAGGTGGCATCGAGTAAGTAAAGCTGGAAAAAATATTAAGTTTGTGTGTTTACATTTAAGGCTGTAAAGCAAACAAAATGGGAATATTTCGAAGGGGGGATTCTTTTCTATACCCGCTGTATAATAGGGACGTGGCACACGTGTGGCGATTAGCAGCTCCTGGCATCAATTACGGATACGGACGATTCCTCACCTGTGCAGTTAAGCGAGTAAATGCCCGCGCCATGTCTCGTCCGAGAAGCGCTCCGGCCACACTCCCACGTTCCCTCTTTAAGCCGCGAGTGTGCCGATTATTTATTTTAAAAGCTGGCCTGTTCTTCTAAACTGTAGACCCTCTGCACCACAGACTGCTGGGATATGTAGTCTTTTTTTTTTTTTTATTTATTAATCAGTGTTTGCCTTCCTCGGACTGTTTGTTCTAATTACCGCAGATCTCATAAATGAGCAAGATTCTAAAAGAGCCAAGATCCAAGACAGTAAAGATATAGAATTTAAAATTAGTCCATAAAAGTTGTTTAAAAACTCTACACAGGGTGTTTAACTTTGAAGTTAAGAGTTTAAGGAGACTCCTTTCCACTGAAGTCCAAGGTGCGGGTTTTTCTAATGGCCGGCTGTCCACTTATCGCTGACTCACCTTCGGAGTTCTTTGTTTTTCTGTCCATTTTCTTCTTTTATGTGTTGACTGATGAACAGTTCAGTATTGTGAGTTTTGAACCTTAACGTGGCTCATTCTTATGCCAACTCACACCTGAACTGGGGCACCCGACTCCAATTTGAGAGATCAGAGGTGGTGATAAATGGAGGGCTGCGCTTTCTCGTCTGCCACGCGCATTCGTGTTTATTGACATGCGATCTAAAGATTCAGTTTACATGAAGATCAGATCTCGGTATTTCCACATTGTGCACATTTCATGGGGTGCACTTACTTTCTCACGTGACTGTATGTTGGCGACGTCTTACAGGTATTTCTGCCTGATGTGGTGCAGTGCATTTGGGGTCCATGGCAGAGCAGGAGTTTTTGTTATTTTATTAATTAGTGCACTCTGGGTGTACGTGGTAGTGCGGGCAGGCGCCCCAGGGTGTTGATGGGAGAGTCGTCAGAGGCTTCATTCATACGTAGACCCGTGCGGTTTGGCCGATTTCCTCCTTGGCGCTCATAACTAAATCACCTGCGCCCACTGATGCATAAAAACAGTCTGAGTAGGACACAAAATAAAGGAAAATAAAGGAATGGAAGAAGAGACGGGTGGGTCAGGTGGGGGAGGAGCTTGTTATTGGCCTGGGGGGGGGCCCCACATGTGCGAGAGGCTGACGTGTCAGGGTGCAGGAGCAGCCATAGGGCTTCAGTCATCAGTCCTAGGGATAGTGGGGGGCTTGGGGACCCCAACAGTGATCAGCTGGGCCGCGAGCCAATTAAAAGGTTGACTGTGTATGCTGAGATCTGATGTGGGCTGGGGCTGAGAGAAAATGAAGGAAGGCATTGAAGCCGAGGAGTTGGAGAAATTTAGATTTTAACCCTGATTTCGATCGATCGGCTGATTTTTTGTTTTTTTTTTTTTTTTTTTTTTTTGCTCCCACTGAAGAGCAGCCATTTTATGGCTTATTTATTGATTGATGTGCTCTGCACTTATGTTGTTGTTGAATATTTATTTGGAGTAAAAGCCCTTTGCACATTTTACACACAGTCCCTAGTTGTAATGTGTCAACATTCGCCTGAGTCCGTCTCGATCTCATGACTAGCGATGTCTTGGGTTCAAGGAGGTGATGCCAGCTGTGGGCAACCCTGGCGTCGCAGCAGACCACAGGATCTCCTGTAAGATGTGAGTGCCCTGTGTTTTAATTTAGTCTCTGATATGTAGGCGTGATTTGTGGGTGCCCTACACACACACACACACACACACACAGTGTTGTCAGAAGGTCTTTGACTTGTTCCTAATCTCCTAGTTTTTTGTTCTGTAATTTTTACACAATGAATGCCCACAGAACGTCTTATCCCATTAACAATGAAAGTGGAGATGTGTGAACACAAAATGTTTGTAGGTTGGTTCAAGAAACAAGTTTCCCTCAACACCCCCCTCGTCACCTGTGTGAAGAAGTCATTGCCCCCGCAGTTTCATCACTTGGTTGTGGCCCCCTTTAGCAGCCATAATCACAAACTGAAAAACCTTCCTAGAATTCAATGGCCGAGGATCTTCAGCACACTCTTCTTTGCTTTAACACTAGAATCCCCGAAGCCTACGAAAAAACTCGTAATCCCTTCACACCTCTACCATCAGCGTCTTTTGTGTTGTAAATGCGTTGATCAGCACAAGCGGCCTGCTATCCCATTCCCAGATGGAACGGAAATCATTTGCAAAATTCTCAGAGCTCCAGTGTGTTTATCGGGGTGTGAGGTGCCTGGAGTTGTTTAGGGTCAATAATACAGAATATCGTTATTAGGAACACATGCACTTCACACGAGTTCAGTGTCTACAAAGATCTGTGTAAGTGTAGGATGTTAAATACAGAACTAAAACAGATGTTATAATAATGACAAAATGTTAAAGTGAGGGCGGCACGGTGGCGCAGTGGGTAGCGCTGCTGCCTCACAGTTAAGAGACCCATCTGGGTTTGCTTCCCTGGTCCTCCCTGCGTGGGGTTTGCATGTTCTCCCCATGTCTGCGTGGGTTTCCTCCCACAGTCCAAAGACATGCAGTTTAGGTGCATTGGCGATTCTAAATTTTCCCGTGTGTATGCCCTGTGGTGGGCTGGCACCCTGCCCGGGGATTTGTTCCTGCCTTGCGCCCTATGCTGGCTGGGATTGGCTCCAGCAGACCCCCATGACCCTGTAGTTAGGATATAACGGGTTGGATGATGGATGGATGGATGTTAGAGTGAAGTGTATAATGCTTGAAGACTTTAGTCCAAATATCAAATAAACACGTGCGCTTTTATTCAAAAATATAACCAAAGTAAAAAAATAAAAAGGTTTGATTTCCATGTGGCTGTCAATGAGTTAAAAACTCAAACTCAAATGTCAATCAACAGAAAGGTGACTTGGATGGTGCAGAGGTAAGAACTGCTGCCTTGGGTTTGAGTCTGGGTGCTCCGCGTTTTGAGTAGTGAGCTGCCATTATTATTTCTATAATATAATAAAAACACATTTGATTTGAGTCTGTAACACCTGCTGTAAATTTTGGCTGGTAAAAGTTAGCTCTTGTTTTTTTATTATTCAGTTTTATTCTCTCGGTGACGTTCACGTCTCTCCCTCTCTGAGTTGATGCCGTTTATCTCCATTCTTTTCACAAGAGCAGCGCTGTGGCCGACGCCTGCTCAGAACTGTTTGTTTGTATCGATGTCCCGGGACCGCTATCAGACATGTGACATATGTGACATTTGCGCTTTGACAACGGAGACCCATGCGCAGAACGTCTGAAAAACAACAAATTTGCTGCGCTTTCTGACATCTGGTAACGTTTTGTTGAGAACTGTGTTTTGAGTTACGACTCTGGGCAAAGACTCTCTGAGACTGCGGTCATGAAGCTGATGGAGCCGTTTCTGGACAAAGGCAGGACCGTAACGACAGACAGCTTCTTCATGTTGCCTTCGCTGGCTAATTGACTGCTGCACCGCGACACAACTCTGTTTGGCACCATAAAGTAAAATGGGACTTCCAGCTGCAGCTAAAGTCACTTCAGTATGCGCGCAATTCCCCCCGCTAGTGTTTAGATCTGACGGTGTATAACTTCACATCTTTATTAGTATGACATGGAAAAAGTTTCTGCTTTAGGTGTGTGTTCAGCATTTCTTGCATTTCTCACATTTCCTGTCATCCTACACTCGCACAGATCTTTGTAGACATGGAACACACATGAAGTGCATGTTTTCTAAAATGTCGATATGCTGTATTATTTACCCTCTACAACTCCAGGCACATCACCTGCAGATAAACGAGATCTGAGCTGGGAGAGCTTTTTGCCTGAGTTGAGCTCCATTAAGGTGGGTAAGATGGCATAGCAGGCTGCCTGCTGCTTGTGCTGATCGACACATTTACAACACAAAAGACGCTGATGAGGAGGTGCAACAGGATTTAAGGTGGCCTGGGATTACAAGTTTTTAGGCTTCAGGGATTCTAGCGTTAATTCAGACATCTTGGTTAGGTTGGTGAGCGTGAATTGCTCGTTTGAAGATCGTTATTCCTATTGGATTTAATTGAGGCCTTTACTAGGACTCTCCACAACTCATGAGCCATTCAGCCATAGATCTGATTTTTATGTTTCGGCCCTGTGCCAGGCTGTGTGACCCAGTTAAGTTATTCAGCTTCAGGTCACTGAAAGACTGGAGTGTCCTGAAGAATATTCTGGTAAAGTGGGTCCTTCAATAGACTTCTCCACTCACTCATTCTCACACACACCTCCATGTTTTGTTGTAGGTCTTGATGTTCTTACTGTCGAACTTGTGCTCTTTGTTATCACGAGAGTTTGACTGGCAGAGAGCAGATTCTTCTGGTCAGATGCTGACTTTGGTGTTTGCCAATCATGTCTCCTGGTACTGCGGCTAAATACGGTAACTCTGCCTTTTCTATAGTTGGGTCCTGTGTTGTCGAGAGAGTTTGACATTTGACTTTATTCCAGAGCCTTGGGGATCATCCAGGTGTTTCTGTTGCACCATCGTTCCTCTCAGAGGGGTGAGGTTTCTGACCTTCCTACTCTGCCATTTTTCTTCATTGTGGAGTCATAACCTCTGAGCGTAGTCTACAGAGGCCTGGAGGTCCTTGGATGATATTCTGGGATATTCCTGGAGGATTATTCTGGAAGATTCCCTGTTGTCCCAAATGACTCTTGCTGTGACGTGCTGGGGTCCCTGAGCCTACAAAAGGGCTCGTTAGCAACAGCTTTTTATTTTTTATTTTTCTCCTTCTGTCTTTTGGCATTTCTTTGAGGCCTACTGTTCTTCTGATCAGCTTGTGGTGACAACTTGACTCTCATGGTGTGGCGGGCAAAAGGGCTGTCAGTGTTTCACCGAATCATCAGTCAGCTTTGGTCAGATATAAGTGAGAAACTAAGGAGGCAATGATCTTTTCAAACAGGTGATGCGGGTGTTGGGAAAGTTTACTTCATAAATAGTACAGAGAAGCGCAGGGAAATGGGACACTTTGAATTGACGTTCAATGCACGAATAAACACATTACAAAATACATCTAAGGACGGAATGCATTGTACGGGATGTGCAGTTAATTAATGATGTTAATCAATATTCACTTTATGTTTTGAAGGTAATATCATGAAGGTGTTGTCTGTTTCTCCGTACACATTCTGACAGCCTGTTGTGGAAATTCTGCATTGCGATTTCCTCTTCAGTCCACCTTTTCAGTTCAGCAATGGCAGCAGGACGTGTGCGGTACACTCAGCCTTTAAGATGTCCCCACCGAAAAACACAAACAGTGAGATCTGGGGATCTCGAAGGCCATGGAATGTCACCTTCACACGGAATGACGCGCCTTCCAAACAATTGTCAAATAGCTGCCATCGATTGTCGGGCAGTATGCGAAGTGGCTCCACCTGGGGACTTCTTTTTTTTTAAGGCTGAGCCCGTTTCTTTGTTGTAATCACATGAGCAGATGGGACACGATCATGACATCCTAATGACGGCGAAATTCTATTTGCGCCACAGTCACAATTCTTGTAAGAAGCTTTCACAGCGAATGCTCGATGCGCACCATTCCACTACTCCGTTATAACTAACGGCAAGGGGTTCTAAATGAGGTCACATTGGTCCCAAACAACAGGCGACGTCACCAACACCTAGTTCCAAAATGTCCCTTTTCACTGTGCCACCCTTTATATGAAGTAGCAATTTAGAAACGGCATTCAACGTTTTCTTGGCTTCTCTTATCTAATTTAAGACGTGAAGCTGTTCATTGTGACAGATACACAAAGCTGGGTATCGAGAAGGGGCACATCCTTTTTCACAGTAATATACACACGTCCATCAAAGCTCAGGTGACCTACTTTGCACACCACACCCCTCCTTCTCCTCCTCCGGGTGTGCATTCCTTGAAGGTCCTTCCAGCCCACCACCGTTAACTCGTCCTCAAAGTACCTGACGCCTCTCGCTTTTTCTCCTTTAGGTTTCTAAGAGATGGAGTCGACCCGCACAGAAATGGACACCGTGCAGGAACCGACCCCAGATGGGACACCAATCCATTCCAGTTGACAAGTTAATGTGAGGTACAGTCTTTGACTGACAGACATTTTTAATATTGTAGATTTTTTTTTCCTGTATATTAACTATATGTTTTAAGGAATTAATTTATAAACAGAATACAAACTTAAATCATAAAGGTTAACTTGGGGGAAATGGACAAATATTCTAAATGAGCAAGAGTAGGTGATGGCGTTAGCTGCATTGGCCCCTGGCCGCCTGTTTTCATGTTACCAGTAGGGGTTCCTCTTTGCTGGGTGGCCTGTCATGTCGTGTGTCACCTGTTCTTTGTGTGACTTGTCCTTTAGGGTATCCAGACCTGGTCCTGACTGCAGGACTTCTTTGAGTTGGCACACGTCTTTAGTCTCTCCATCAGATTGCCCACCTCATGGTGGACAGTTTTTGTTTTCAGCTGGGGCCCTTCGTGTTTTTCATCAGTTCTGAGATTCGGACTACATTAAAATGGGCATCGATAGGGTGGTCCAACCCCCTTCTAGTAGGCCACATGGATACATTCAGACTGCATTTCCTTTCAGCTTTAATTGTAAATTGCTTCACTTTTTTATTGGAATGATCTGGATGAGAACAGGCCATTCGGCCCCAGAAAGCTCACCAGTTCTGTCCGCTTATTTCTTCCAAAAAAACATGAAGTCAAGTTCTGAAAGTCCCTAAAGTCTTACTGTCTACCGCACTACTTGGTTGCTTATTTCAAGTGTCTATCGTTCTTTCTGTAAAGAAAAACTTTGTAATGTTTGTGTGAAACTTACCCTTCACAAGTTTCCAAACAATTTCTCACACTTCAATCCGGTCTCCTCTTCATGTTCTTTTATTTAACACTAGAATTACCTGAGCCAATGAGAACTCGTAAATCCGGTCCACCTTAAATCCCTTCGCACCACTCCGTCAGCCTCTTTTGTCTTGTAAATGTGTTGATAAGCCCAAGCAGCAATCAGCCTGCTATACCATCCCTTCCACTACCGCAGAATGGGCAAGAAGTTCTCCCAGTTCCTGCCTTGATTGATTATCTGGGAGTGATCTACCCAGAATTGTAAGGGGAAATAATTTGACGTGTGTAGCACTTGTAAAAGTTACCGTTTTTTGTTGTTTTTTTTTTTCTTCACTTTTATTCTCTGTCATGATCACGATACAACATCCCACCCCAAACCCCAGGTCTGACGCTGTTACTTTTTATCTGAAACTGGGAATAACTGGAGATGTAAGTGGTGTTTTGAGGCAATGGAACTGGAAATTCTCTGATCTGGAGAGATAAAAGCTGACACACAAACGCTGGTGAATCGGCCTTCTTCTTCGTATCTTGCCGTCAGTTGATTTTTTTTTTTTATTCAGTTTTATTGAGTGTTCCTGCTCACACAGAGTTAGTATGCACGTTATGGTCCATGATGTCAAAGCCGCACTGACAAGAAAAACAGAGATATAGGTATATATGATATTTGGAATAACTCATTTTATGACCTGTATAGTACCAATCAGAAAACATCGTCGCACTAATACAATATTATTTGAAAATGAACAGCGTCAGATCAGCTGTAAATGTATGACATTTCTAAAAGTTATCTTTTTTTCAGTTTTATTCTCTGTCACGTTCACACTCTCCCTCACCGATCTGACCCTAACTAACAACGGCAGTATAAATTCACACCCGATCTGACGCTGTTCGTTTTCAAATAATATTGCATTAGTGTGATGATGTTTTCTGATTGGTACTATTCAGGTCATGAAATGATTTATTCAAAATGTCACATATATTTGTATGTTTCTTTTTCCCCCGGTGCTGCGTTGACATCGTGCACCAGAAGGCGTGAGCTTATTCAGTGCGACAGGAACATGCAGGTGGCCGGTTGCTGTGTGCTACAACACACTTGACTTGGCAGCGATGAACACACACGTACTGTACAAGGCATGCGCGGGGGCCACAGAGATAAGAGTGTCCATGGCTCACCTTGCAGAGGAACTTCGTTGATGCTTCTTACAAGAAAAGGTGATGGATGAAGCAAAAGAGGATGCAACATCGACAAGCTTCTGTTCCAAGACTGTCACTTCCCCCAGGAAAGCAAACTGAGTCAGCGCCAGGCGTCCCTTCAGTGTAATAGAAACCACAGAACAGAGAAGTGTGTGCATTGCAACAGGTACACATGTCCTAAATGTAGAAGGGATGGTCCCTGCGTGTGTGTGAACTGTTAATGTTTCAATCTGATGATTGCATATAGCACTGAACTGACCTCTCTGTACTATTCTTTCCTCTGCATGTCCTGGAGTACAAAAGAAACAAAATACAGCAACGTGGAGAAGATTGGAAAAAAAAACAACATGCGGTCACCGATTACAACCGCAAAATGTTATGCCAATAAATATGAATAATGTTGCAACCATGCCACAATGTTTTGCGAAATGTACTATACAGGTCATAAAATAAGTTATTCGAAATATATATACCTACATCTCTTTTTTTTTTTTTTGACATCATACACCATAAGGTGCATACTAATTCTGCATGAGCAGCAACACTCAATAAAACTGAATACAAAAAAAAAAAATATCAAGTGACGGTGAGATACGAAGAAGAAGGCCGATTCACCAGCGTTTTGTGTGTCAGCTTTTATCCAGTTCCATTGCCTCAAAACACCAGTCACATCTCCAGTTACTCCCAGTTTCAAATAAAAAGTAACCGCGTCAGATCCCTAGGGTGGTAGTCTGTATCGTGATTGTGAGTGAGAGAATAAAAGTGAAAAAGAAAAAAAATACTAACTTTTACAAGTGCTATAAATATACACCGGCTGTTCCAGACACAAATCACATGTATGTTTTTATTGTATAATATTAACAATAAGAGCAGCTCACTACTCAAAATGGTAAATTTGCGGGGGAGATGGTTTCGAATTCACGACCTCCGTATTATAAGTCAGCTGCACCACAGAAGCTGTCGTATCGTACTTGCACCTTTTGTGAAAGTGTTTATTTGATATTTGGCCATCAGCCTTCACACATTATTCACTTCATGTCTACATTCTGTCATTTATTACTAAAACATGAGAAACGTTTCTGTTTTAACGATGAGTTTACATAGATTGTTGTAGACCCAGAACACACATCAAGGGCTTATCGACACATTTAGAAGATGAAAGACGCTGATGGAGAGGTGCGAAGGGATTTAAGGTGGGCCGGTTATATGAGTTTTTTCATTGGTTCTGGTAATTCTAGTGTTAAACTGTAAAGGCTCAGCTCTTTTAATCTTTCCTCATAACTCATTCACTGTAGCCTTGAATCAGCCCAGTCACTCTTCTCTGGACCTTTCCTTGTGCTGCTGTGTCCTTTTTGTAGCCTGGAGACCCAAACTGCACCCAGGACTCCAGATGAGGCCTCACCAGTGTGTTATAAAGCCTGAGCAGAACCTCCTGTGACTTGTACTCCACACATCAAGGCGCTATATAACCTGACAGTCTGTTAGCCTTCTTAATGGGTTCTGAACACAGTCGGGAAGTCGATAGCTTAGATTCTACTATGACTCCTTCTCATAAGGTGTGTTTTCAGTTTTCAGATCTCCCTTTTTGTATTCAACCCTTGCATGTTTACTTCCTATGGGTATTACTTTACATTTACTGACATTAAACATCGGCTGCCACAAATCTCTTTATTAACCCACTGCAGAGTTTTTTAAAATTTCCTATTAATTCCAAATTTAGGTCTGCACCTCTCCTGCATTATGTGGAAAACAATTTTAAACCTGTTCCACTGCTCCTCGAACTGTGTCCACACTTAACATCTTAACCCAGTCTATCCTCCTCAGACTTTGTCGCATCTGCTCAAAATTTGCCCTACCAAAGTTCAACTTAACAATTTTAATCTGGGTATCTGCACTCTTACAAAACCCTGAGAATTGTATTACATTCTGGTCACGTGACCCTAGTGGTCCAATCACCTCCACACCCTCAATTCTATCCTGATTATTACAGAATACTAAATCCAGACAGGCTTCACGCTGCTGTTGGTGCCTTAACATACTGTGTTAAACAGTCACTGATTACTTCTAAAAACCTTGCAAATAGCAGACCACAAGAGCAGGAGGTATCTCAGTTAATGTTTGGATAATTAAAGCCCCCCCATGCCTATGATATCTCCTGTAAACTTGCCTTTTTGATATTACTAAAAAGATGTGTGTTGACATTACTGTCTGAGTTGGGATGGTCTATAACACACTCCTAAAATAAGGCCTCTTTCTCTAATGCTTTCCAGGCGAAGCCAGATGTCCTCACTAAGGTGGGGCTCATTGTGCAACTGAAGAGTCTGTCTTTCCTAAAAAATTGTGTATCCCTCAATGTTGTACTCATCCTCATCTTTGTTATTTAGCCAGGTTTCTGTTATTGCTATAATATCATAATTATGCTCCGCTAAATACATCTGCAAGTCACTTGTTTTATTTTTGGTGGTTCTTGGGTTAGAAGTTGCATTACTATGCATTTTTATTTTTACCCTATTGTTTGTTCCACCATGTACAGTACCTGTTCTAAACTCCCTGCCCAAATCCCCATTCCCTACTTTTTTGGTATTTCCTCTCCACAGAAGTTTCCTGACCCATTTCTGCTCTGTCTGGTCATATGAGATGTAACCCCTGCAGCATTCAATAGCATCTGAATTGGGAGGTTCTCCACAATGCCCAAAATACCACAATACCTGAGCGTGAGACATGACGGTTCTTTCATTTTAGAAAGTGTCTGAGGTCAGCCAGTTTTAAATCGCTTTGACTTGGCATTTGTTCTCACTCCGGATTTTCACCCTTCTCATCCTTGCATGAGCTGTTCCTCTGATGCGGTGTGAGATAGCTCCTTTGGCGCTAGTCGTGGCAGTGCTATCAGCTGATACAGGAATGTTTATTAATATATCCCACTTTTATCGAAATTCTGGATGAGTCGGCCACCAGCAAACTAATGTATGTCTGTCTTTGCACTCCCTTCACTCCACCCTGATTTTGACAACGTTGTGAAAATCGGACAAGCCCATGTCACTTATTAAAGACAAATAGACACTTAATTTGAATTCATCCACCATGCGTTGAGCTATTTTGAGATGGATAGCGGGTGAATCTCACCCTGTATTTAAATGTTAAAAATGTATTATTTGTTAATTGTGTGCCATTCGGGGGAAATAGTGGCCAGCGTACATTAAAATTATGACTAATAAAGGGTCACCACTGATCAAAAATGGATTAAGATTCATCCCAAGACCAGTAAGTTAGGCAACCACTGAAATATGCAAAGTCAAAATGGGAGATTTGAATTCACTTTGGGAGGACTGAAACTTGAAAGGACGCGGGAGTCGGTTTGATCATCACTGTCTGCATCAGGATGGTGTTAAGAAGCCATCAAGGAAGCTAACAGGACATTGGGGTCCACAGTGCGAAGTTGGCAGAGGTGATGGTTGTGCTTTATAGTGCATTGCTGATACCGCAGCTGGAATACCGGGCACTGTTGTGGTGTCCATATTACAAAAAAGACAGAGCAGCACAAGTGGAGGTCCGGAGTAGAATGACTTAGCAGATTCCAGGCCTGCAGGGTGTGAACTATGAGGGAAGGTTGGAGGAAGTTGGACCTTCTTAGTTTAAGCAACAGGAGACTCGGAGGTGACATTATAGTTTAAAATTATCAACAGAATTAATACAGTGCATCCTAGCTGTTACCTTAACTTGAGTTTGGAAAGAACGGATGGAAGCTTATAAAGGGTTAATTACACACAAGTGCAAACAGACAACCCCAGACATGACCAGCGGCCATACCGCCTCACTTCAGAGCAGGTCATCCACCTGACGTTGACTAGGCATGTTTGGGCCCAACCAGGTAGTTTAACGGGAAAGCCAGGGTTGGTGGGGCCAGCAGGGTGCGCTTACCCTGTGGTCTGAATTTGGATCCCAATGCCCCAGTTCAGTGATGAGGACACTGTGCTGTAAAAATTGAGAAATCCTTCAGATGAGACGTAATATCCAAGTCCTGACTCTCTGATCATAAAATATCTCTGGGAATCCTTTGTAAAGAATATTGTATCCTGATGTCCAGGCTAAATTGCCCACCATGGCCTGGTCATTCTGCCCCCCTAATCATTCTTTCTTTTATCATCTTTCTCTTTGTCTCTCACCACTTCACCACCTAACAGCTCATTTCCAATGAGCATATTGGAGCAAAATGGCCGCCGTTGCATGACCTGGCTGAAGTGGCTCCCCACTCACTATGTAAGGTGCTTTGAGTAGTGAGAAAAGCGCTAAATAAATGTAAAGAATTATTATCATTGGACAGTGTGCCAAATCGTGAGAGAGAGGGATTTTTAGGGACCCTCAAATCTCGACTTGAAGGTTTTATGGAGAAATTCAATGGATGGGATTGACAAGCTTGTTTGGCTTCATTATCTGTTCTCGTCAAAAATGGTCGACAGCCTGTTGTTTCAGAATGAATCTTCGGTGGGGGTCCCCGTCAGAGGCTTTGTGACGTTTTAAAGTCCATTCTGCTGTATGTTTTGATTTTGTCGATGACTACGTCAGTTTGCTCAAAACTCTTTGTCGGGGTCTTCCTCTCATTATATCAGGTTAGGGTGGTCACTAGGAGGGAAATTACTTGAAATTCAACTCTGCCTATTTTTTTATTTTACAGGAACATGAGCAGAGCCAGAGGAGCAGAAGAACCTGCTGAAGAGCCAGTTGGCATTTGTTGTTGCCCCCCTGATTTGTGACGTGCCGTCCCATCTTGTCCACACCACACCACACAGGGACACACGGGTGTTGTACCTTCTTCCTCTTCTCTAATTGAAGATTCATCCTGGAAGCCTTAATGTCCCAAACCAGAGAGAGCGAAGAGCAGGATAAAGAGAACAGTCGGGGTGCCCGTCCCAAAATCAGGCTGAGCCGGTCAGAGGAAAAGCGAGAAGGCAGTACGAGGAGAAATGGAAGAGGAAAGAAGAAGAGTCGGCAGCCCCAGGCGACGCAGCCGTCCGAGAACGACCTGTGCGAGGAGATTCGGGTGCAGGTGTCCTCCGGCAAAGGTTTGCTCACACAGGAGAAGCGGAAACGCCAGGGCTGGGCTTCTGTGGGGGGGGCTTCACTTCAAGAACTCGACTCCGAAAACTTGGTGCTAGTGGAGGAAGAGGAGGAGGACTGTGGGACCAAGTGGTCAAGTGGACGTTCCCTGCGGCAGAAGATCCAGGATGCAGTGGGGCAGTGCTTTCCCATTAAAAGTCACCCTAGCAGCAGCAGCAGCAGCAGTGGCAGCAGCACCCAGTCCCCCCCTCTAGCCTCTTCACGTCGAAAAATCCATCTCAGCGAACTAATGCTGGATAAGTGCCCGTTTCCAGCTGGCACAGACTTGGCTCAGAAATGGTACCTTATTAAGCAGCACACGGCGCCCATTTCCCAGCCTGCCTTGCTGGACACCTTGGGCAGCAGTGGGGGCGGCAGCACATGCATGATCAGCTGCCCGCTCAACACGGGTGCTACAGTCATCGAAGATGAGGATGACCGTCTTCGTGAAAGACGACGGATTAGCATTGAGCAAGGGGTGGAGCCGCCACCCAATGCCCAGATCCACACTTTTGAAGTTACGGCGCAGATCAACCCGCTGTACAAACTGGGACCAAAATTGGCTCATGGGATGAATGAACTGGCGGGGGACGACAGAGCCACCATACAGCAGCAGCAGCAGCAGCAGCTGCGGCAACAGCAACAGCAGTTACTCTTACAGAACTGTCTGGACACCCTGGAGGAGACCGCAGGCCCGACGTCCTCCTCGGCTGCTGTTTCTCTGGCCAACCCGTCTACTGTGGCACTCCCTGCCATCCAAGGTGAACGACTGAAAGGCCGCGAGAGCTACCGCGTCCATACCCAGATCGATTACATCCACTGTCTTGTCCCAGATCTCCTCAAAATCACCAACTTGCCATGCTACTGGGGCGTGATGGACCGCTATGAAGCGGAGGCCCTCCTCGAGGGCAAACCTGAGGGCACCTTCTTGTTGCGGGACTCGGCCCAAGAGGACTACCTGTTTTCAGTGAGCTTCCGCCGCTATGGCCGCTCCTTGCATGCGCGCATTGAGCAGTGGAATCACAACTTCAGTTTCGATGTCCACGATCCCAGTGTCTTTCACGCCTCCACGGTCACAGGTCTTCTTGAGCACTACAAAGACCCCAACTCCTGTATGTTCTTTGAACCCTTGCTCTCGAACCCTATTCACCGCACAGTTCCATTCAGCTTGCAGCATATCTGTCGTGCCGTCATTGCCAGCTGTGCCACTTACGACGGCATCAATATGCTGCCCATTCCCAGCTCCCTGAAGGAGTACCTGAAGGAGTACCACTACAAGCAGAAGGTTCGCGTCCGGAGGCTGGACACTTGGTGGGAGTAGCCCTTTCTGACTAGTTTACCCACAGTTCCTTCGTGTTGCTTGGCTCATTTGTTAGGTCCACTGTGAAAAGGTGGCATGGGGTCGGTGTCTGGCCCTCCGTTTGTGGCCGACAGCTCCTAAAAGTTGTTGTCTATCAGCCGACCCAGCACTTCCAAGTAGGTCCATACCGAGCCACCATGTAGTGTCGGGTGTGGCGTGCCAGCCACTGTGTCGCACGTGAAGGTCGCGGTTCACCTCGCTGCCCACAGACTGGACAGATCTGTGTTTATCATTGATTTTCGTATTACGTTGTCCACGGAGTGAAGTTCGCTTAGGGTGACACCTCTCACTCTGTCTCACTTAGTCAGCCGGGGTGAGATGCAAATCCAGGAAGTTTCTCTGTTCAGCCAGTGACCGATTTGGCCGCACACACCGCTAGTCACAAGCCTTCAGATGGGCCGCATTTTAGTCCTCGAGAGTTGCACACATTTCTTGATAGCCAGACTTGATGGGTGGGCACCCTTTAGAAACAAAGCCCACCACAGGTTGCCCACCTTGCTGTAAGTTAGGGCATCGAGAGGCGTTCACTTATGTGCTACTCTTCATATAAAAAGGAAACCAACAACATGATTGGACAATTTGTTTCAGGTGAAGATGGGGAGGAGGCGACGGTCGCACCTCAGCCCACCTCTAACACTGAAGGAAGGCGCTTTGGAAAGGCTTTCGAGACCAAAGAATTGAACAAAGTTATCCAGCCACACTTGGGACTGACTTGATCCCTCGTAGCACTGAGTGTCTCGTCTTTGTCCGTTATTCCGTTTATTAAGTCATTAACGTTTGTCCGTGACGTGACGGAGAGACGGCTTCACGTTGACTTGTTTCCAGCTCGCTGGTCTCCTTGTTGTCCGTCTGTTGACGCTCCTTTCAATACCAAATGAGATTATCTTGAGATGCAAATGTCCAAAGCACACCGTCCATAGTGGAACATCAAAAGAATTGCACGCTCGTGTCGTCTTGGCGTGCGTTTCATGTGTCGTTTTGCCAGACGTGAACTTGGACGTATTGGAACTACCACTTGTAGGTGCTGTGCCGTTTGGTCCATCTACACGATGGAACTGACCAGTCTGGCTTTGAAAACGCTGGCTTTTAGTAACCGTTTGGTGGTCCAGGTTAGGGAGGGGCATAGGGACGGGACCGAAGTGCACCGCTTGTACTTTAGGAGCCACAAGCTGGGGGGGGGGGGGTCACGTGTTGCTCCATACAACATGAAAGATTTTGGCCTATCGTTACAACCCAAAGGTCACCTATTTGTGCCAAGTTGGCACTGCCATGGGTGAACTCCTAGACTTGACACAATGTTGTTAAAGCACAATAATAAAACCTCAGGCTTACCACAAGCTTTCGAAGACGCCGCATGGAGACCACTGACCCAAGTTGGCATTGAATGGCGTGACAGAAAGGGGGCGCTGTGTCCTAAGAATTGTCTTAAGTGAGCTAGTAGGTAAGCACACTGCTGTCGTCGGATGGTGGTCTTCATCCGAATATTCCTGGCTTGAAGTACACTGAACGGAGTCAACGCTTGACCTGCACAAATGGAATTTGGATTTTTCTTTTATTCCGTTTTTATTCTCCTGAACTCTGGCCATCTGTTTCAACTCCCACTAGTCTGCCTTGTGCCAGTCGCCGTTGGACATTTTATCGTTGAGAGCCGAGCTTCATGGGGATGCTGTGGGTTGAGGTGTTTGCGATTGAACTTCCAAAAAAAAAAAAAAGCACTGCTGACAAAGTCAAGACTGGTTGGATAGCACAGATCAAAGGGCGCCCATGGCCCTGCTGGTGATGCCAGCCTCGCTTGTGAACATTTAGGACTCGCCATGCCCTGCTTTTTTTTTGGGGGGGGGGGGGGTGAAGAGGAATGCACTATTGTGACAAAATATTTCTGTGCCCTGTTGGCTTTAAACACCAACAAGTCCATCACTTTGTTTTATATGCCGTGGGCCGACACCCGTTTGACGCTAATGACCAATGCCGGGGCCAGTGACACTTTAACGATGGGTGGTGGCCCGGGCAGATTTTCATGCGCCACCTGGGTGTTTCCCACACTGAGCTTTTTTATTTTATTTTATTTTCATTGGATAGTTTGGTGGTGTTGAAGTTTTTTCAAAGCTTCCAATTGGCACGTTGACCCATTCCTGTTGCCAGCTGAGTGAAGGATGTGCCCAGTCCCCTCCCACCCAAAAACAAAGTGCCACAGATGCGTGTCGATTGAGGGAATGGGGACTCCACTTGCGTTTCCAGCAGCTATGCTCAGTGGCCCATTTTAAGTTGGCACAGTTCACTGTGACGTTTGAGCAGCTACCTATGATGAGCACACTGCCCTTTGTCTCGCCCTCCTGTTTGCCCAAACCCTTGGCTGGCATTTGAGTCTCATTGCAGGCAGGCAGGCAGGCAGGGCCCGTCCGTCTTTTCTTGCTGTTAAGTGTCTTTATTTGATGTTCATACTAATAAAAAAAAGAAAGAGAGAAAATGTGTATCAATGTGGCTGAAGATGTCGGCTGGTGTCCTTTAGCCTCTTGGGAGTTGTTGGCATGAATGCTGATTGGGTGAATCCACTTCAGAAAGCGAGATTAAAAAATAAAGAAGAGAATTGTGGAGGCTGTGTGGTCTGGCGGGACCCTCCAGGACTTGGACCTTGGAATTTGTCACACTCTGTAACTGCTGTGGTTTCCTTGAGGATGACACATTACAGGACTCGAAGTCGTAGGGGGTGGCGGATTCCACCACCGCCTCACGACGGCACATTTTCTTGAACGCTTACGGTGTTTTGACAGTCAAAGTGCTTCCTGACGGTGCCGGCGGCCATAATGAGAGAGTTACAGGTATGCCGGGTTTGGCCGCTCTTTTTGGCCCTTTTCCTTTTCGTGTTATATTGGGAGATAAAGAAACACGAGATGTCTAATAAAAGATGAGCCACCCATCTGCTCGCACCTTCCAAAATGCCAGCTTTTCCTTGGTGGGCACTCTTGTAGTCATGTCATATGCATCGGTCGTCCGCTCTCATGCAGGTTTTTCCACTTTAATTTTGTCCTGATTAGCACTAAGTGGCGTGACTGAGGCTGCTCTCTCCACCCCACAATGTTTTCATTCAAAGTGGCGTGTTTTAAGCAAACATGATCTCCGTCCATACTAGCATTTTCTCATCATTTACAAAAGTATTTCTGTCCACATTAAAATGACCAAAACCATCTTGGGAAGTGCTGTGTAGTGTGAGAAGAGTCGGTTAATTATCGGTGCTGCGTTTGACGATGGCAGTAAATAAAGAAATAAAAATTCAGATGTTAGCATCGGTAGGCTTTGCACCCTCGGAACCAAAGTACCCGAAGTATTCGGTAACATTTCAGTAATTATTATCGTAAAACAGGTCATTACGATAGTAATTGACGAGAAGAATTCAGAATTAGTTACGGTATTTGAGGGTCCGTCTACTGTGTCTCTTTCTCTTACACGATTTGGCTCAAGACCTAATCAGCACATCGTCACCTCATAACAGGCGCGTGTTTAGAGTTTGGGATTTTTTCTACCCTGCTGTTTTAGCTCTGGAGCGTCCTCGAGAAACTGTGACACACACACACCCATCATCGAGACATTGATGTTTTCGGTATCGGGGGACCCTAAAACATCGAGATCTATGGAAAAATGGAAATGGCAATTTTTGACAAATTTAAAGCTTTTGCTCCTCCCCCATACATGACAGTTTATGGTGGGGGAGGGCACAAAGCAAAAAAAAAAAAAAAAATTTTGTCAGTTGGCTTTGCACCCAAGTTACCCGAACTCTTCTCTAACACTTCAGTAATTATAAAGTATTAAAGTGATTATAAAATAGGTCATTATGACAGCAATTGACGAGAAGAATTCAGAATTCCTTTACGGTATTTGTGAGATCCTCCAGAGGGTCTCTTTCTCTTCTGTGATTTGGCTCAAAAACTAATCCACATCCCGTCATCTCATAACAGTTTAGTATTTAGCTCTAGGCCATCCTCGAGAAACTGTGACACACACAGACACATACGTACCCATCATCGAGATGTTTTCAGTATCGGGGACCAGAAAACCGCAGATCGAAATTTTTGATGAATTTCAAGCTATCGCTCCTCCATCATCGATGATAAAGCACAAAGCAAAAGAGATAAAAGTAAAAGAGTAAGTTGCCCACCCAGGGACGCCAAATTAATGTATGAAAATGATTGGTGGGATCTCTTGTTTCATGCCCACCCTGGGGCTTCAGTTAAATGTAGGAAATGCTGTAAGGATGTGAGACAAGGAGTTAGTTGACGGGTTGATTGATTTGGCGATGCCAGAAATGTAATTAAGTAAATGATTTGGTGCAGCTCCCACTTCATTGCCCTCCCCTGACTCTGTAGGAGGGGTGTCCACCTGGTAGACTTCTATGAGGTTAACTGAAGCCCACATGTTTTAAGAAACAGAATGATATAATCTACAAGGTGGGCCATTTATATGGATACACCTTAATAAAATGGGAATGGTTGGTGATATTAACTTCCTGTTTGTGGCACATTAGTATATGTGAGGGGGGAAACTTTTCAAGATGGGTGGTGACCATGGTGGCCATTTTGAAGTCGG